>JAESUZ010000392.1:0-219670 GCA_017311185.1 Proteles cristata cristata | reverse complement strand
AACCGTGAGATCATGACCCAAGCGAAAGTCGGACGCTTAACCGACTAAGCCACCCAGGCGCCCCTAAAAATATTTATTTTTGAGAGAGAGAAAACATGGGCATGCACGTGAGTGGGGTAGTGACCAAGGCAGAGGGGCTTTGAAGTCATGAACTGTGAGAACATGACCTGAGCCAGTCAGTGCTAAACTGACATCCAGGTGCTCCCCTTCAGTCCATTTTTTTTAAAACAAAACATTATTTTTAATATTCAGCCATGTTGAGGCTCCTGGGTGGCTCAGTTGGTTAAGCATCCGACTTCAGCTCAGGTCATGATCTCACGGTTCATTAGGTCGAGCCCCACATCGGGCTCTGTGCTAATTGCCCAGAGTCTGGAGCTGCTTCAGATTCCGTGTCTCCTTCTCTCTCTGCCCCTCCCTGCTTATGCTCTGTCTCGCTCTCTCTCAAAAATAAATAAACATTAAAAAAATTTAATATTCAGCCATGTTGCTGTTTACCTAATCCAAGGGTTGGCAAACTGACCTGTGACCTGTTTGTAAGGTCTGTGAACTAAGAATGTTTGCACATTATTAAAAGAATTGTTTAAGTCTGTCTCATATTCTTTCTTTCTTTCTTTCTTTTCTTTCTTTCTTTCTTTCTTTCTTTCTTTCTTTCTTTCTTTCTTTCTTTCCTTTCTTTCTTTCCTTTCTTTCTTTCTTTCTTTCCTTTCTTTCTTTCTTTAACATGGCCCACAAGCCCTAAAATAGCTTCTGTCCGGCCCCTCAGAGAAAAACGGGCTGACTCCTGCTCAGCTGTGCCCCTGGGCTAGTGCCCCCGTGCTTGTCGCTCCAGCCCTGGTGGCAGGCTGCGGCCCGCTTGGGTGTGACGAGCAGAGCTGCCGCTCGGTGCTGAGCCGCTTTCCCATTGGGCCGCTGTGAAGATTTCTTCAGAATCTGTGTCCAGAGGTGGAAGTGTTGGGTCATAGAATGTATTTGCTTAAGTGGTGACGTTGTGGTGTCTACGCTCCCAGCTGCAGTGCCTCAGGGCACTTGTGTGCCCCCGCCCCCCGCCCCGACCCTTCCCTCATTGGGTTTTGTCCACTTCTCTGATTTTGTGGATCAGATGGTTGGAAATTAATACTTTATGTTCCTTTGAGGCATCTGTCCCTGTGTTCGTTGCCTTCTCAAATTTCCTCTTTGTACATTGCCTGTTAATAGCATCTGCCTTTGTTTCTGTTGGGGTTGCTGACTTGTTGATTCGCAGAGACTCTTTGTATGTTTTGGACAGTAAACCCTGCTGGTCTTGAACATTTCAGATTGCATCTGACATGCTGTTTGTTACCTGCTAACTTTTTCATTTGTCCTTCACTGAACAGAAATCTTTCATTTTAATACACAGTAATACTTTGGTTTATGTTTTGTGCTTTTGAAGTTTTGAGAAGTTGTTAGACGTGCCTCTTTGTTCCTTTTCACTTTGTGGTTCTTCCATCCACAGTTAGTTCTTTAATACATCAGGAGCGCACCTTCATATGTGCTGTTATATTGGAAGCCAGTTTTATTTTTCTCAGTTCTGAGTCCAGGATCTGTGTCCAACCATGCATTTAGATGTACGTATTTTTCTCATGGATTTGTGGTGCTGTGTGTATGTGAGAGAGAGTATGTGTGCGCGCGTGTGCAAGAGCATGTGTGTGTGCCTGGGGACATGCAGTGTTGCTCTCTTGTCAAGAACTAGAAGGTCCTTACTGATTCAAGCATCTGCCCCCCAGAACCCAGTGGAAGCAAACCATGAGAACATGGCTGAAGGCTGGATTTTTTTTTTTTTTTTTTTGATGTTTATTTTTGAGAGAGAGACAGAGCATGAACAGAGGAGGAACACAGAATCCAAAGCAGGCTCCAGGCTCTGAGCCGTCAGCACAGAGCCCTACACTGGACTTGAACTCACTAACTGTGAGGTCATGACCTGAGCCGGTTGACATTCAACCAACTGAGCCACCTAGCCGCTCTTGAAGGTAGTAGGATTCTTGTTGAAGATTTGGTTTAATCTAAAAGGGTTTGGGGGCACCTGGGTGGCACAGTCGGTTAAGCATCTGATTTTGATTCAGGTCATGATCTCACAGTTTGTGAATTAGACCCCCATGTTAGGCCGTGCTGTCAGCTTAGAGCCTGACTTGGTTCCTCTGTCCCTCCCCTGCCTGCACTCTCTCAAAAATAAACATTTAAAATAAAAACGAATGGGGCGCCTGAGTGGCTTTGTCAGTTAAGCGTCCGACTTTCGCTTAGGTCATGATCTCACGGTTCGTGGGTTCGAGCCCCACGTCGGGCTCTGTGCTGACTGCCAGCTCTGAGCCTGGAGCCTGTTTCAGTCTGTGACTCCCTCTCTCTGACCCTCCCCTGTTCACGCTCTCTCTCTCTCTGTCTTAGAAATAAATCCAAAAAAAAAACATTTAAAATAAAAATGAATGAATGAATGAATAAATGAATGAAGGAATGAAGGAATGAAAGTTGTTGGGCCTGCCATAACAACCCAACAGATGTTTACTTCATACAGTTCCAGACGGCAGGGCCTCCGAGACCTCAGTGCCGGCTGATGCCGTGTCTTCCGAGGGCTATTCTCTCGGCCTGCAGACGGCAGCCTTCTGGCCGCTCTCACCGGAAGAGAGCTCTTGACGAAAAGGGGTCCCTTTTGTCAAAGGCAGGCGCCCCTGCCCTCAGGACCATCACCTCCCGCCGCCAGCACGTTGGGAATTAGGGCTTCAGCGCACAGCTTTAGGGAGCACACGTTCAGGCCATAACAGTAGTCTTTTTGTTTTTAACCTCCCCTGCCTTTTTTTTTTTTTTTTTAATGTTTTTATAAAAATATCATCCATTTTGCCTTATGGTTGTTCTATTAGTTTGCTGTGGCTGCTGTGACAAAGTAGCACATTCTAGATGGCTTAGAACAACAGAAATATACTGTGTCACAGCTCTGGGCACCTCTCCTAACTGTAGTGGCCTCGGCGGTTTGGTGGCTTGTGGGAGCCCCGCTCCAGTCACACAGCCGTCTTCTCCCTGCGTCTTTACCTTGTCTTTCATGTCCAAATTTCCCGTTTATAAGAACAGTAGTCATAATGACTTCATTTTAACTTGGCCACCTCTGTATAGGCCCTGTGTCCGAATAGGGTCCTATTCTGAGCCACTGGGGCATTAGGACTCCTACACACCCTTTTGGAGGAGTCCACTGCAACTTAAAACCCTACGTTTCCAGGGCGCCTGGGTGGCTCAGTCCATCGAACATCTAACTCTTGATTTGGGCTGAGGGTCATGGTCTCGGGGTCATGGGATTGAACCCTGCATCGGGTTCTGCAGTGAGCATGGAGCCTGCTTGAGATTTTCTCTCTCCCCTCCCCTCTTCTCCTCAAGCCACACTCACTTGCTCTCTTAAAAAGAACACCAAAGGGGCGCCTGGGTGGCTTAGTCGGTTTTAGGTCATGATCTCGCGGTTCGTGGATTCGAGCCCCGTGTCGGGCTCTGTGTGGACTGCCAGCTCAGAGCCTGGAGCCTGTTTCAGAGTCTGTGACTCCCTCTCTCTCTGACCCTCTGCTGCTCATGCTGTCTCTCTCTCTCTCCTAGAAATAAATAAAACATTAAAAAAAAAAAAAGAACACCAAAAATAGGCACCTGGGTGGCTCAGTTGGTTGAGCATCTGACTTGGCTCAGGTCATGATTTCGCAGCTCTCAAGTTCAAGCCCCACGCCAGGTTCCATGCTGACAGCTCAGAGCCTGGAGCCTGCTTTGGATTGTGTCTCCCTCTCTGCCCCTCCCCTGCTCATGCTCTCTCATTCTGTCTCACTCTCAAAAACAAAACATAACGAAAAACACTAGGTTTTTGTGAACACAGGTGGATTCCCAGTTTATTTTGTGCTCGCATGTGAGCTGTTTTGAGAGCAGGTCTTTTCCTCTTGCTCATCTCTGTGGATCTCGCAGCCCACCTCGCCTGGCTCTCAGGAGAGACTGCAGACCGGCTGAGTCATTAGAGGGCCTGGTGAGTTGTTCAGCTCTGCCTGCGGGGGGAGCCACGCACGCGTCCTTCCCTTCACTGCCTCGTAGGGTCCGCTTTACTGGTTGGTTTCCAGTTGGTGGGCGCGGCTCTGTTCCCCATCTTTTGCTGCAGGGAATGCTCTGCCTCTGTCCTGTCGCCGGGGTGTGGAAGAGAGCGAGGGGGGCATGTTTGTTCTTGTGGGGGCTGGGGTGCATTCTCGCCCAGGTGTGGAAGAGCGCGCATAGGACAGGAACTGAGAAGCGGGCTGCTGACGTGAGTGTTGTAGACGTTCCGCACACTGATGTTCTGGCGTCGGCACGTGGGCACCTGCTCGCTCTGCAGGGCGGACACCGTGAGCGTGTGGGCCGGCGCTGCTGTCACTTGACTTGCGGAGGGGAGTTGTGGCACCGGCACGCGGGGGAATGTGCCGTGCTTTTCCAGGGAGGGTGACAGGTCTGGGGCTTGGCCAAGGCGGCTGGGTCCGGGCTGCGCTCGTACCGGCCCCTGCCCCTGCCACCAGGCTCACGTGTGGGAAGCCTGTCTCCTTTCCTTTCGTATTTCTGTGACATTGAGTGAGGCTCAGTATCCTTTGCGTTTTTAAGAGTTTTGAATCATTTTCTGGCAAACTTTTTCTTACTGATTTGTAGGACCAAGTGTGTGTGTGTGTTTAATGCCCATGATAGGAGTTGCAAGTACTTTCTCTCTAGTTTGTTGTTGCTCTTTTGATTATATTTATGGGGTTTGGAGTTTTTGGGGCCTTTCCATGCCAAAACAGTTCTGTAGTAACATTGATGTTCTTGCCTTTTACAATCCTTGGTTTAGAATCATACCTACGGGGATCTTTCTCACTTAGCAATCACGAAAAAGACTTCTGCTAGTATTTTTACAGTCTTATTTTTCAAATTGAAATCTGATCCATTTAAAGCTTACTTGGAATTAAAGTGAGCAATACGGAGCTTATTTCACACTGCACGTTTCCTAACGCGTTTTCACATCTGGTGAGGTTAGCGCCCTCTTGTCAGTTTCTTTTTAAATTTTTTTCTTATTTTTCTTTGTTGATTTTATCAGAGGAACTTTAGAACCAGATTGTCCGATTGTGTAAAGAAAATCAGGAATTGGGGGTGGTGACCCCAAACTCAGCAGCTAAAGGATGGCCTTCCCCGTGGCATCGGGTGCCCTCCCCTTGCCCACCGGGCCTGCACGGGGCTCCTGCCCCCAACCTACTCCATTACCTCCTGTTGTCTCGTTGTGTCCTGAGCTCCTCTCTCTGCTTTACGTGTTGGTGGAGAAGCTGTAAGCAGGGCCCTGCGACCGGTCCCGGGCCTCCCGTGCTCTGGAGAAGTGTTTGCTGAATACTGGTTTTTGCCCTTTTTTCCTCTTTGCTTTGACTCTGGCTTTGCTTTGACTCTTTGCTTTGAGTCCTCTTGGCTGAGGTTCATGCTTCCTGATGGGGCTGTTGTCAGAGGCCCGTGTCCCTGAAGAGCCAGGGCTGCGTCCCTTTGATGGGGACTGTCTGCGACCCACCCGGGCTGCCTCCGGGACACCCCTCAGCTGCGCTTCTTGGGCACTCAGACATCTGACGCCTGGGGACATGGCTCCCAGGCAGCAGCCCAGTGGTGATGCCAGATTCGGAGACATTCTGTGGGCTTTGGTGAAGTTCCCCTCGGTTCCCCTTTCAGGCACTTCCCCCACAGGTTTTTCTTCCCTCATAATGTTTCAGACTAAGATACTCACCTAGGACTCGTTCTTTTCAAGTGCACTTCGGTGGCCTGGGTCCATTCACGATGTTGTGCGGACGTCACCCCAGCAGCGTGCCCTGTCCCCATTAGCAGGCACTCCCGTTGCTGTCTGGCCCCTGGAGGCTGGCGCTCTACCTGTCGGGTCTCTGCCGGCACACCTGGAAGTGGTACTTGGTGTGGCCTTCTAGGACTGGCTACTTTGACTCAGCGTCGTGTGGTGAGGTTCAGGTTGCATCCGTGCCTCGGGTACACCTCACTTTAGTCATCCATTCTATTTTCAACTCCTATGAAGAAAGCTGTTGGCATACAGGTTACTGGGTGGACGTATGTTTTCATTCTCTTGTGTCTGTGTACAGAGTGGAGCCGCTGGGCCACATGGTGAGCTGTGTGCTCATGTCACTGAGGGGCCACCAGGCCGTCTTCCCGCCACTGCATCATCTTGCTCGTTCCTAATGCTCCGGAAGTGATTGTCGTGGGTGGGAGCTGCCATCTTGTTGGGCCACTTAAAACCACTGGGGACGTAATTTTAGTTGTCTGGGACATGTTCTTATGCGTTTCTCATTGTAGTAAGGGACACATAAAATTATTTAATTTGGGGGCACCAGGGTGGGCTCAGTTGGATAAGTATCCAACTCTTGATGTTGGCTAAGGTCATGATCTCATGGTTCATGAGTTTCAGCCCCACATCAGGCTCCATGCTGCTGATGCAGAGCCTGCTCAGGATTCTCTTTCTCTCTCTCTCTCTCTCCTTTTCTGCCTCTCCCCTGCTCTCTCTCTGTCAAAATAAAAAAATAAAAAATTCTTTAATTTTTCATTTTGTGACTTTTTTTTAATGCAGAACAGAGCTTTTACATCAGCTCAAGTAAAGGGGGAAGGCGGTGAATGGGGGCACTCTTCTGTAACAACAAAAAGCCCCCTTACCACAAATGTTAGAAAATAAATGTTTGCTTTTTTTTTTTTCTTTTAAACATTCATTTAAATTCTAGTTAGTGAACATACAGTACAGTGTTGGTTTCAGGGTTTATCATTTTTATCATCAAAGAACATATTGCTGCATATTTCAAGGGATGTGGCCTTTTAGAACCAGTCTGCTGGTACCTGCCCGTGTGTGTGGCCGGCAGGGCGGGCGAGGGGGCACCCTGAAGCTTTGACCTTGCACGTGGGTTCCTCTCCTCCGGTGGATGGGAATGGGGGCAGCTGTGGTGCCCTTCCTTCCCCCACCCCACACTTGGGAGCACCGGAAGCAAACCCAAGACATTTCTGTCCTGGTGGTTAGCTTCACAAGGGTCCAGGTGAGGTCTGCCTCTTAGGTGGGAAGGGCCTGCTTTGTCCTTGGCCGCAGGTGGGCTTCTTGGCCCCTGCGGGAGGCCTGGTCGGGGGGGGGTGGGCAGGAAAATGGGGGTGGGTTTGAGCTCCCTCCTGGAGGGTGTTCCCTGAGCTCTGACTCCTGGGGGTACAGACAAAGAAGGCCAGTTGCTGCCCCGAGGCCCCAGGAGTGAGGAATCACATGTCTGAGGGATAGAAAGGGCAAGTGACAGGGCAGGGTGAGTGTAGGGCGAGTGCTGGTCATGCTGCGGGTCGGGTCGGGGTCCTGCCTTCTCCCCTCCTCTGCCCCTCCGCTCTGTCTTCTGCATCGGTGCTCCCCCGACAGGACTGTGTGCTCGCCTCTCCCTCCTGAAGGTGCCCCATCAGGCTTCCTGACAGCCCCTGCCCCCTGTTGTCTGGGCACAGTGACCTTGGTGCCGCCAGGAGCTGTCTAGGAGGTTGTGAGGAGAGGCTGCCCGGGGGCGGGCAACAGGCCAGGGATGGGGCACTCAGTGTGAGTGGCCGTCGTGACCTGGCAGAGGCCATGGCAGTTCAGGGGAGCGGGATGGCCCTGGGGCGGGTGGGTACCGAGGAAGGGGAGCCCGGGTTCCCGTGAGGCGGGGGCAGCCGGGGAGGCTGGACACTTCCCTGCAGATCGGGGCGGGGGGTCAGTGTGTGAAGCGGGCTGCTCTCTGTGCTTGAGAACCAAGGTGTGGGGACCCTCGCCCCTGCGCCTGCCCGGGCTGCAGTCCCCAGCTGGGCGCCGATGCCTGTCAGCAGTGGGCGGGGCTTCAGGGAGGGCCGTGCAGCTGTCCCCCCACCCCCCCAGGCTCAGGACACTGTGTCTCCTTTCTCTGCAGATGAAGGGTGCCCTGGCAGAGATTATCCAACTGGCCACCCTGGACTCAGACCCCTGGGTTCTTATGGTAGCTGACATCCTGAAGTCCTTTCCCGACACTGGCTCACTTAACCTTGACCTTGAGGAGCAGAATCCCAACGTTCAAGATATTCTGGGAGAACTTAGAGAAAAGGGTATTTGTGTGTGTTTTATGTGGGGAGGAGGGAAACATAAACTGATGTCTACAGTGTTGCGTTGTGTGCTGTGCAGTTGCTGTGGTTCCGGAAATGTAATCTGTGTGACTTTTCCACCCACCCTCGCACCCCTCTCACTCCTGAGCTGCTGCCCAGATTCTAGCCAGTCCCAAAAAATAAGTTTGTAACAGCCCATGAGCCACTCCTTGCTGCTCACTGCTCAGCTCCATGAGGCCATGGGCTCTGCCCATTCAGGTTGCATCTCCAGAGCCTAGAACATTCCCTGGTACGGAGTAGATGCTCAGAACTGTATGTTGAAAGTATCACCAGTTGAGTTATTTAAAGCTTGAACTAAAAATTATTTAGCAAATCCTCGCAAGTGGTCAGAGAAGACATAGGAAGATGAGCAGGGCTGTTCCTCACAGATCCCTCTCCGTGTCTGGAGAGCTAGGGCTGGTGCCCCTTAAAGATGCAGCCCATGACGCCACCCGGCCCGTGGCCGGGACGTCCCTCCCCCACCTCCCCCCGCCCCCCATACACAGGAGCACCGGAAGCAAACCCAAGACATTTCTGTCCTGGTGGTTAGCTTCACAAGGGTCCAGGTGAGGTCTGCCTCTTAGGTGGGAAGGGCCTGCTTTGTCCTTGGCCGCAGGTGGGCTTCTTGGCCCCTGGGGGGACTGGTCCTGGGGGGGCTGGAGGCAGGAAAAATAGGGGTGGGTTTGAGCTCCTTCCTGGAGGGTTTTCCCTGAGCTCTGACTACTGGGGGGACAGACGGAGCCAGGTAGCTACCGGGGTGCTGGCCAGGACCCAGCAGGAGCCGGGAGAGACCCCTGATGGGGCCTGTGGGGGCTGCAGGAGAGAAGCCTGTGGCGACCACTGACCCACCTTTCCTGTTGCTTGGGGTGTGTCTGGCATTTCTGATGCCCGGGAATGCTTAAAACACTCTCCAAAAATAGTTGTGTTGACTACACCCGTGGGGCCTATGGCAGTGCCGGGGTGCAGCCCCATCCTGGCGGGTGGCCACCCACTTGACCACCAGCCATGTTGGTGGCCTTGACCGGCCGGTGACTGGCGGGCTGGAGACACTGTGGAGTCCATCTCTGACGGATCAGAGCGAAAGATCCACAGCCGTAAATAGGAAACTGCATTTTGGATTGTGTTTTCACATCCGCGGTGGAGACAGTGGCCCGGGTGGGGACAGCGCTCCTAACACTCTGTGTTGGTTCTCGAATAAGCAGTGAACGAGTGTGAAGCGTCAGCCATGCTGCCACTGGAGTGCCAGTACTTGAATAAAAATGCCCTGACGACCCTCGCCGGACCCCTCACTCCCCCAGTGAAACATTTTCAATTAAAAAGGAAGCCGAAGAGCGCCACGCTGAGGGCAGAGCTCCTGCAGAAATGTGAGTGGCCCCCATCTTGGTGCGGGGTGGGGGCTGTGGGGGCCTCTCCTCGTGGGGCCACGTGGCCCCACTCACAGATTGTGCTTCTGCCTCGTTCTGCAGTTTTACCTCCAGGTTTATGGCTCCTAAACCATCTTTTTGATGACCAAGGTCAACGAAAGGTTTTTTAGAAATTTATTTACTGCTACGCTAAACTGTGTGTCCTAAAATCTGCTCTAGAAACATAGAATTTTCAGGTTAAAGTGTAATCTTGTTACAAAAGTGAAATGTACAAACAGTCCTGCGTGCAGTGACAGGTGGTCTCGAGAGAGCTTGAGAGGCTGGCCCTTCACTCCCGAATTGCCTTTTTCTGGAGTTGCATATGACCTGCATTTCACTTTAAAGATGTCTGGGCGTTTTATTTCCTGCTTTCTCACACAGTCGCGTATGAAATGGTTGTGGAAGATATTTTCCAGGAAAAAAAAAGCAAATAGTGGAGTCTTTCAACCAAATTGCAAAACATATTCCAATAAACTTTTATTTTGAATGGCTACAGAATTGGTATCAATGACATAGTGAATACCCTGATTGCAGTCTGGGTAAAACATACCAGCCATTGTGACTCTTAGTTCAGAGCAGACAGAGTCCCGGGTCCAGTGCCGCGCTGTGGCTGCAAGGAGCTGTCGGCCCCCCGGGGCCCCCCTGTGGCAGAGCCCAGTGCTGGAGACTAGGCCTCTGGCCCCCGCCATGCCGTTCGCCTTCCCTTCTCCGGTGCCCACTGAGCCAGCTCAGGAGAATCTCGTTTCCTTCCTCATGCTTCCGCGTCCATGAGGACAAATGTCACACTTTGCCTGATGACTGCCAGTGAGGACACTCCCATCGGGGCTGCCCTGATACGAGTCCATCCTCTGGTGCCCCTCCGGGCCCCTCCAGAGTGCAGTTCTGCCCCCTTCTGGGCTGCTCCGGGAACGCACGGATGCGGCTTTATGTAGAGAGACCCCCTCCTTGTGTGTGTGTGTGTGTGTGTGTGTGTGTGTGTGCGTGTGTGTGTGTGTGTGTACACGTGTGTGTACACGTGTGTGTACGTACCTACAGTGCCTACTTCTTAGTCACATTGCATGAGCGCCACACACATGACTGCGGGACACGCTGCTGACACACACAACCTTCTTCCAGCCACCGAGACGGCCCAGCAGCTGAAGCGGAGCGCAGGCGTGCCCTTCCATGCCAAGGGCCGGGGGCTGCTCCGGAAGATGGACACCACAAGTAAGGCCTTGCTCGCTGCGCTCCACCCCGGGCCCGAGTGTAGAGCCCCAGGGCTCCTGCTTCTGGGCTTGCCTCTGGGTCGGAGATTGGAGTTTGACTTCAAAGACCCTGGTTTTCTGGGTTAGCAAGGCCATTCGGCCATTTAAATGTTGAGACCGGGCAGCCGCCTAAAGGTGCCTTCAGATGTGTGGGTGAAAGGAACAGGTGGGATGAGGAGAGCTCAGGGTTAAGTCAGGTTTTCCACTTAAAGAAAGACCTGGAAGGATATGCGTGGGATGGCTGGTGCTCCCAGGCCACACCTTCCCTCCCTCGGGGTTGGAGACGGAGAGCCGTGTGTGCACGTCACCGCACATCCCCGGAGCAGAGAGCCGGTGCGCCTCCAGAAGGCCCTGGAGAAACTAGGCAGCGGGCAGGAGGGCAGGGCCCAGGGCTGACCAGGCAGGGGGCGGCGGCGGGGGTTTCACCTGAAAACAGGAACAGAGCGCACGCCTTTTGGAGCCTTGTGGGGTCCCTTCTAGAGCCCCCCCTGCCCGGCTCACTGGAGCAAGCTCCTCTCCCCTCCACGCCCCGGCGGCGAGTCCCGGGGGCGGTGCTGGCTCGGGGGGAGGCCTGAGCCCGAGGCGGCCTGCGTGCAGAGCGCAGAGATGGGGTCCCGGGGTGAGAGCGAGGCGGCGCCAGATGCCCAGGGACGGGGCCGGGCCCTGCTCGGAAGGAAAGGTCCTTGTGCACCAGGTGCCTTCTTTTGGACAGACTTGGGACCAGACTCGAGGAGGGAGGAAGGGTGATGCTGGCCGCAGTGTGTGGGTCTCTAGCCTTCCCCGGTCTGTTTGCCGAGAGGCGCAGGAAGGGAGCGTGGGGAGTCGCGTCCATGCTGGCGGAAGCTTGCTGAGTTCGGGTGGGTGGCGGCAGACATGGTTGTTTTCAGCACAAATATCATCGATTGGCTGTGATGTCATTGCTTCCTATGGCCTTGCCCTTGGACTCAACACCTGAGTGGCCACCAGGAGAGGGTCTCCCGGGATCGCAGGTGTGCTGGTGATGTCACCTCCACCCACCCTCGCAGAGACCGCTGGTCCGTAGGAATCGGGGGTGCACCTCATGGGCTTGTGCGGGGTGTCGCTGGGCCGGCAGAGCGGCCTCGCTGCCCAGAGGGAAGCACGGGGGCGCGGGGGCCAGGGCAGCCGCCGAAGCCCCGCCCTCTCTGCAGCCCCGCTCAAAGGCATCCCGAAGCAGGCGCCCTTCCGGAGCCCCACCGCCCCCAGCGTCTTCAGCCCCGCCGGGAACCGGACCCCCATCCCGCCTTCGAGGACCCCCCTGCGGAAGGAGAGGGGAGTGAAGGTAGGCACTTCCCCTCTGGCTTCCGCGGCCTCACGAGATTGCCCTTGGCATCCCTCACACGGCGGGTGAGGGTGGGCTTCTGTCTGTTTTGGCAGCTGCTCGACATTTCCGAGCTGGACATGGTGGGTGCTGGCCGAGAGGCAAAGAGGAGGAGGAAGACGCTGGGTGTGTACGGGGACGCCCCGCGGGGGGCCGGGGGGCAGGGATCAGGGCGGGTCCCCCAAGGGCTGCAGTGCTTCCTGACCAGCCCCCCGCCCCCCCTCCTGTTAGTGTCCCGCTCTATGTCTTCACAGTACGTCGTCCCTGACTGGGGCGTGGTGATCACACGGGGCAGGGCCTGGAGACTGAGGCGCGCGCTCCGTGTGGCGGTTCGGGACTGCACCCCGGGGCCCCCTGGGCCTGCTCATGCGTTGCGCGCAGTGGGGGGCAGAAACGAGGACTCTGCTTTGTCAGCAGATGCGGAAGTGGTGGAAAAGCCAGCCAAGGAGGAGACCGTCGTGGAGAACGCCACCCCAGACTACGCGGCCGGCCTGGTGTCCACACAGGTGGGGCCTCGGCGCTGCGGGGGCGCCTGTCACACCTGCCCGTCTCCCCCCCCAGCTTGTCACGCGGCCCGCGTGTGGCTAGCCACACGGTGTGTGCCCCGTGGGGAGTGTGTGTGTGGACGCGGGTGTAACTAGGGCTGGGCTTGCCTGCGCCCCACGTGCTCTCTGGGGGGCTCCGTGGCGGGCCTCAGTTTCCACTCTCTGGTGGGGACCTGCCTGTGGGGCCTCAGTCCCGCCCACTGTGGGGGAAGACAGCCGGCTTCTCGGAGGCTCAGCCACGCAGACTGTGCCCGCGCAGCCCATGGGGATGGGGCCACAGGCAAGGGGTGGAGCGAGGCCGCGCGGGCATGGCTTGCCTCGGTAATGGCCTAGTTTTCTTTCTGTTGCCAAGCGGCGTTCTCTCCCCTCCGGGCTGGCCGCCTTGGGAAGCCCCCTCCCCCTCTGCCGAGATGTCCTGCCTGCTGTCGGGGCGCCTCCCACGGAGGCAGGCGGAGAATCGGTGTGAGGCTTACCGGGGAGCCAGCACAGCCCAGAGTCCAGGGGAAGCACTGAGCCCTGGGCCCCTTTCGGGAGGGATTGCAAAAACTCTATTCCAGAAACTCGGATCCTTGAACACCGAGCCTGCACTGCCCTCCACGAGCTACCTGCCTGCCACACCCAGCGTGGTCCCAGCCTCGTCCTACACCCCCAGTTCCGAGACCCCACCGGGTGAGCGGCCAGGCGCCTGGCTCAGCCCGCTCCAGACTCCTCTGCAGCGCCCGCCCTGGGGGGCAGGACTTCTGTGCCAGTGCAAACCCAGCGTCTTCACCTGCTCTGCCCTTCCTGGACGCCCCTTTGTGGGGCCAGGGCCGGGGGAGGGGGTTGCCCAGCGGACGGTGAACCAGGGTCCAGGGATCCCCTCGCAGTCCCAGAATTTCTAGCAAAATGGTGGACCCTGGGTAATGGTCTTGACTGTGGGGCCCTGGCCTCACTGGGCTTGGCTTTGCCCGCTGGGAGCGGAAGTGGCCCGAGAGGGCCGCGGGGCCAGCGGCCTGTGGGGCTGGAGGAGCTGCCTCCCGCTCTTACCAGGGCCGCGGGGGGCTGAGGGGGCAGCCAGGCCTGGACCTCTCAGCCGCCGGCTGGTAAAAGCCCGAGACTTCCCGCTCGAGGTGGGGCCCTTGTGCCCGCAGCCGGGCCCGGAGGTGCTGCCCCTGGTGTGGGCCGCAGCTGTAGCCAGACAGCCTCCCACTGGGGACCCGGAGCCGATGGAGGCAGGACAGGGTCGGGCAGTCAGGGCCTGGGAGGTGGAGGAGAACCTGTCCCCTGGTTCTAGGGGCAGTGGGACCTGGGCGAGTTCAAGGTCAGGGGAGGATCCCTGTTCTCCCCCGCCCCCCACCAAACTCCACTCTGCTTACAGCCCCATCTTCTCGGGAGGCTGGCCTGCAGGCCAGCCGGCCGCCTGAGGAGCCCAGTGCCCCAAGCCCCGCGCTGCCAGCACAGTTTAAGCAGAGGGCACCCATGTACAACAGTGGCCCAAGCCCTGCCGCGTCCACGCCCTCGACGCCCGCCTCTCCCCTGACGCCCACCACACCCCCAGCAGCCGTCACCCCTGCTGCCCAGACGCCTCCCGTGGCCATGGTGGTGCCACAGACCCAGCCCCCTGCCCAGCAGCAGCAGCCTAAGAAGAACCTGTCCCTCACGGTAGGTGTGCCCCGGGTGGGCTGAGGGCCGCCATGCAGGGGCTGTGGGGGCGTCCGCCTCGCCCAGGTACCCACGCCCCCTGTCCACGTTCACAGAGAGAGCAGATGTTTGCCGCGCAGGAGATGTTCAAAACGGCCAACAAAGTCACGCGGCCCGAGAAGGCCCTCATCCTGGGCTTCATGGCGGGCTCCCGAGGTGGGTGTGCGCGGCCGGCCCCGGGGGCGGGGGGGGGTGAGAGGCTCCCCAGCGCCCCGCCCAGCAGCCCCTGCCCTCCGCAGAGAACCCGTGCCAGGAGCAGGGGGACGTGATCCAGATCAAGCTCAGCGAGCACACGGAGGACCTGCCCAAGGCGGACGGCCAGGGCAGCACCACCATGCTGGTGGACACCGTGTTCGAGATGAACTACGCCACGGGCCAGTGGACGCGCTTCAAGAAGTACAAGCCCATGGCCAACGTGTCCTAGGGGCCGCTTGCCGCCCGGGCCCCGCTACAGCTTTAGGTTCAGTCTTGGGGGTGTTCCGGACTGGGTTTTTTAACTTTGAATATGGGTTACCTTTTGTGTGATTTCAGATGCTTTTTTGGATTCGGGATTACATTTTTGAATGTTCAAGTTAACCAAAAAAGTTCTAACTTCCTAGTTTTAGCAACAGCTCTGCTTATTAGACTTCTATTTTTTCTTAAATTCCACTGACCACGAAGAAGGGCTTTTCCTTGCTAGTGCGACGCCCTCCCTGCCCCAGGAGGTTGAGGGGACCAAAGCGATGCCCGGCGAGGTCGAGAACAGGGTGAGGACGGGCCGCCGCGCGCCCAAGGGCGGGAGACGCGCCGCAGCTTTTGTATTTGTCTTTTGTACGGTTGTGAGCATTGAGACCGGTCGGTCGTCTGGTACCTGTTTTCATTGTAAAACCGTCGGAGAAATTAAAGGTCTAGCTTTTCTAAAGAAAGCGCCGGAGCGGTGTTTCGGGCCAGCCCGTCCTCTGCTCCAGGGCACGGCCCCGTCGGGGTGGGTGGGGGCGAGCAGGACGGTCCCTCCCCGAGGTGGGGGGAGTCAGGGTCAAAGGCTCAGGGAAGACAGAGGACCTGGAGCAGCAGCCCCTGACCGTGTCACGTGCGACGGGGATTTGCTCATCACAGTGTTTCAAAAGATAAAAGCCTTTTTCGGGAAGGAGAGCTGCACTCGCTGTAGGTGGTTATCCGCTCTCCCTCCCGAGGCCTCGGTCAGCCTCCCCGGCAAGTGAGAGGCGGAGCCAGTCTGAGGATGGAGCCCTGGAGGGAGGGCGGGTCGGGGCTGTGCCAACAGCCTGGAAATGACAGACCGAAGTAACTAGAAAAGTGGGGGGAAAGCCCCAAACTTCAAAATGCAATCCCACAGAAAATAAGTTTAAGAAAAAAAGCCTTTAAAAAGTTTTTAATACAAAAATACATACAGTTTTCCAAACACAGCTTCCCGCTTTAAATGCTATTCTCCCCTCACTGTCTACAGTCAGTCTCTCTCCCGCCCCCCGCGCCCCCCCCGCACCCCCCCCGGCCAAAGGAATTTCAAGTTTTTAAGTCTAGCGAAGCCGGTGGTAGCACCGTGTTCCTATGAGGAGCCTGACCTCATTCTGGATGAAGCTTAGACACCAATAGGCACATTAAAATTCATATTTAATTTCTGACAGGGCATTTCACATCTCAACAGGGTACGCTGGCCACCAGGACGCCCGCGACAGCATTCCCTCTAGTGACTAACATCCAACACTATGCTGCTCAGAGGATACGAGAATTTGGCAACAGTCGTTTGCATTAACTTTCCTCAAAACAGGCTTATCTTTAATTCCCGGAAATAAGGTAGCTCTGGAGGATGGGCACCGTACACACTGTGGTTTCTATGTCAAGATAAGAATTTCAGAGGAGTCAGAAGTGCAGAGCTGAGTGTGTGTGAGGCCTGGGAGGCAAGGGAGGCAGAGTGTCCGCACGGTTCCTGACAGGACAGGGCAAATGGGGTCACCTGCGCGCCACTCGATGCCCCACGGTGGCCGTATTTCCTGACTGCCACAGTGGCCGCGTCCCCGTGCCCCGTGCGGTGTGCGTGGCGCCCGAGTCCCCAGAGGCCAGTGCTGGCACAGGCAGGCGCCACCTCGCAGGCCCGGTGCTGGCCGTTCCTGAAGCCGAGGGATCCGGAGTCGCCGGGGCGGCTTTCGTTTTGTTTCTCCTTCACGTTTGTGATAAAGGACTGAGTCCCCCTCCCTCCCCCCCCCCCAAAAAAAAACCAAAAACGAGCTCTCCCTCAGATTCCGAGCAAAGCCCTAGTGGGAAGGCCCTTTGAACTCAGTCGCCCCACAGCCTTGTCCTCAGATTCGTAAACCAGTTTTCTAGAGATTTTCAAAGTTAGTGTTACTTGCTCATTAGTTTTAAGCTTTTGGAAAGAGGGTAACCGTGTTTAAAATAATTTTTCCAGTACTTCCTTCAGAAAGATCGTAGAATTCGAAAATAGCAAAGTGACTCAAAAATCACAAGATTTTACTACTGTCAAATACAAAAATAAGTTAATCTGCTCCCCAAAGTGCACTGCAAAACCAGTCTGACGGTCTGGCTTCTGCGGAAGTCCCTTAGCTGGGGGCTGGTGGGAGAGAAGTGAGGGGCAGGGCCGCGCTCCCAAGGCCCCAGGCCGGGCTGGGAAGAGTGGAGCCCGCAGGCCTCGGGCATCTCTCCGGGCCTGAGCCAGAGCGCGAGGGCGAGGAAACAACCTTCCAGGTTGTTCGGGGGATAAGGAGCATAAGTCTATAAACCAATCCAGTATTTTCTTAGGACGATTTGAGAGAAACGAGTTCTGCACTGAAACGCCCCACGGTCCCCGGGTCTCACTGAGCAAGTGCATTTCCAGAGGTCACCTAAGCCGCACGCAGGAGGGCTCCACCGATGACCAAGCTCTCCGGTCCTTCGTGGCCGCGTACGGCTCCTTCCTCCGGGATCACGACAGAAGGGCAGAGGGACGCCCACAGTTGGTAAGACCCAGCTCGTCGCGAGCGAGGCCCCATCGGCACCATGGAGCCTCACGCCTGAAGCAGACTCTTCCCCGGGGGTCAGAGCCTGGCACAGACCGCCACCCTCAAGAGCTCATGTCACCGAACCACAGAGAAACCGTGACCGGGGGGGCCTAGGTCCCAATGCGTCCTGCAATTGCACGAGGCAGAAGCGATGATGGAAGAGGAACAGACAGAAGACCTCATTTCAGCAAGGGACGTGTGCACGTCTCTGCAGAACAGATGTCCCTCGGTCGTCTTAAGAGAACGGACCAGAAACAAGCATCTGTTGCTGAGCATCCCCTTCCCCCCATCGTGAGCGTGGAGACTGTGGGCCCCACAGGCCACACCTGGCTGCCTGGTGTCCGGGACCCCCGCCCTCGGTGCTCCGGACCCCCCAGGGTCAAGAGAAACTTCCAAAGAGAAGAGACCTTGGTGCTCCCAGGAGCCTCTCCCGAGGTGTGGCCGGGCCCCGGAAGGAGTACAAGTTAGTGGCACCTCACCGGGAAGCTCCGGGCCCCCGGCGCACGGGCACGTCTGGGCGGCGTCCTGGCGGGGCGCGTACAGCCAGCGCAACTGCCGCTTCCCACGAACAGACCCCCAGGGCTGACGGGATGGTAGCCACCAGGCGCGACAGTCCTCAGACCCCGAAAGCACAGTTTTCAGAGAAGCACGTCTCCCAGGGGCAGAGCACCGGCTGGTGCCCGGCCGCCGGCCACGGGCAGGCGCAGTCCCGACAGAACCGATCCGCGGACCTAGCGCTTCACGCGAGCTCCCCGCAGGGCCGCACCCCCGTCGCGTTGGCTCCTTTCCCTGGGAGAGCTCAGGGCCACGCCAGTAAAGACACATTTCAGCCGGTGGTGATTTGTGAAACAGGTTTAGCAAAAATATATTGAGAATAAAAGCCAGAAACTGGTCAAGAAAAGCCAAATGAAAAAAATATACAAAGTCTTCCCCCCAGTGCTGGTAGGAACCTAGTGCTGAAGTTCAGGAGCCGCGCCAGACCCGGGCCGGAGCCGCCGCTCCGAGAGACCCCAGCGTGCAGGGCCCGTGCGGCGGCGCCATTCAGTCCAAATCCGCGACCGACGAAACCACGGGGGGCAGCGCACACCACCACCACCACCCCCTCCCGGGACCGGCCCCTCACTAGGATGGAAAAGAAGCGTGTTGAGGAGAAAGTTCACGTTAGTACAAAACAAGGCATACAGCTGTTGCGTAAGAGCAAAATAATGGTCAAAACGATAGTTTGCAAGGATCGGGGGTCTGAGTCCCTGCCCGGGCCCCGCCCTGGGCTCGCCTGGGCGACGCAGACAGGGGAGCAGGCCCGGTTAGCGCCACTAAGGTGAAAGGTAGGAGTGACCCTTTAGAAAAATACTACTCTCTACATTTCAGGTGAGATAAAAACATTTCAAACGCCAATTAACTTCCAATTATAACTTTACCCTACAAAAATAGAATGGGAGGGAACCTGGACATTCTCAGAAATTCAAGTGTAGCTGTAATGCTGTGTAGTAAGGCTGGTTTGTCCTGGAACCTTCCGAACCTCACGGCTCAGACGGGTCATCAGTGCAGACGCAGCGGGTGCTGCTGAGGATGGCTCAGTGGTGGACAGGCGCTCCCTCCCCGGAGGCCTCCGCGGCTTCGAGCTGGGTCCTCCGGGCCAGTTCCCCCCTCCCGCCCCCACCCTGGGTGGCCCTCTACCCCTGGATCTGGCCGAGCCGCCGCCTGGCGCTATTTGCCTTCCGTGACCCTCCGCCAGCACCTCCTTTTCTTTCTCTTCCCCTTGGACTTGCTGGGTTCCAGAAAGGGCTTCCCAGTCTGGGCGCTCCGAGCCGGCGCGGCCCCCAGGTCGTGCTCGCGGCAGCACGGCCGCCCGTCCCGCGTGGAGCCGAGGACCGCCCCGTCCTGGTGCTGCTTGCAGAACGAATTGGGGCACAAGTGGCAGAAGGACGTCGAAGGCCTGCCGCACACGTCACAGTGATGCCAGGGGCACTCCCACTTGCCTGCAACGGAACACACGTCGTCAGCTGAAATGACGGGAGCGTCAGCATCCTGAACACCAGCCTTCAAGCCGTCGGGTGAAAGTAGCACAGACACACCCCCCCCGCCCCCCCCGCCGACAGAGGGGAGCCGGGCGGAGGCCGCGCCCACGCTCCTGGGTCCCGCTGGCCTCGCTGTGACCTCGCTGTGTCCTGGACCGGTTTTCTACTGGGGATTCGATCTTTCCAGCATTATTTCGTAACAGATTGTTAAGCAGGGATTAGCACCCCGTCACCTGCACGCGCTCTGCTCTCGCATTTGTCTAGAAAGTCTTGCTTTGTTGTCTTTTGCACATAATCCTTTTTCTTTTATACTCAAACATGTTGACTTTTCTTTGTATAGCTTTTGGTTTGGATAAGGGTCTGTTTTACTTCTGAGACTACAGTTAACATTTCACACCGATACCTGTAATCTCTCCAAACCCAGGCTGTGAGAACAAGGCCGAGCCCACCCTGTGTCCCCCCTCCCGGCCCTGCACGTTTCGGGCTGGCTCTGGGGGTCCCCTTCCCACGACAGCCGTGGCTGACAGAGCTCTGCTCCTGGAGCCGCTTCTTCCCGCGCTCCAGCCCCCGCTCGGGCCAGTCCGAGGGGCTTCCCAGCCGTGCCTGCCACCGACCCTGCCTCCATGCGCAGGCCTCCCTGGGGCGGGCCTCGCTTCCGGAGTCACCAACGAGTCTGTGACCAGGAGAGGAGCCATCAAAAGGGACCGCCCCCCCGCCAAAGGCCGCCGAGGGGCCCCGCTCACCCACCGAAGGGCCGCTTGCCCAGACCCAGGCACGACAGGTGATAGGCCTTGGTGCAGGACTTGCGGTCACACAGCACCAGCTGGCCGCCGTCCCCACAGCGGAAACACTCGTCCTCGGATTCCTTCTTCCCTTCGCCTCTGGTTCTCCGCCGCCTCGTTCTTTTCTTGGTCTTTTTGCCCTTTTCCTCTGAAGAAAGGGATGTTGAGGTCTGGAGAGAAAGAAACACCGTGTGCTTACAAGACCCGCACGGACGGAAGCAGTAACAGAAGGAACCACGGAGAGAGACCACAGCCGCGGGGCAGGTGTGTGCATCTGGGGGACTGTGGACACGCTTTCGCTGGGAGAAGCCGGCGCGAGGACGAGGAGCACGCCCGGGGGGCCCCCATCCCGCACGCTCGCGCGGCAGGTAAGACCAGCCTCACCGGAAGCCTCTGCAGCAGCAGCTCTCAGCAGCCCCCCAGACCTGCCGGGGGGGCACATGCCCCCACGGGGTGCACCCTTAGCCCTTTCCCATAAGAACTGCATGGTGAGTGGGAGAAGCAAAATCACTCCCTTGGCTGAAGCGGCAGGTGCCGCGGACACCCCAACCCCGGGCCAGATGCCTGTGATTCCCCCAGGGTTTGGGGCCCAGGCAGGCACGTTCGTTGGGCCCAAATTCACGACCTGCCCATTTGATTCCCATTCAGAAGCTCGGAACAGGAAGTGGCTTGGAAACGGTGTTGATGCATCCGGTGTAACACGTTAGGATGAGGTGCCACTGGGGCAGGGCAGGCCCTTAACCCAGAATGACTGGCGTCCTCGTGAGAAGAGGAAGCGATGCAGAGACAGCGAGGAGGCCCCGTGAAGATCAAGCCGGGGGTGAGAGGAACCAGCCCACAAGCCAAGAACGCCGAGGCCGGTTGGGAACCGCCAGAGCGAGCTCGGCTCAGACAGCGCTCTGGCTGCAGGCCTCCGGCGCGGCGGGGCGTGCCCGCCACAGCTACCCGTCAGCCTGGAAGAGGGGACGGACGTGCGCACAGACGTCGGGAAGGCTGGCGTCCGCGACCTTACCTTTGGTCTGTCCCCAAGGAACCCGCTGCAGTTGGAGGCCCCACACCGACAGACTGTCTTCTCGTTACCCAAACAGTCGAGGTTGTAGTTAAAGGTCAGCTCTGTCCCTAGGAGAGAAGAGACACGCCACCCTGGAAACACTTTCGTTAGGTCCACAGTGCACACTGCTACTCGCTGGTGCCCACACGGATGTCACGGCCACTTGCCCGCCTCCCTCCAGCCTCGCGGCGTCAGGGGAGCCTGCGGAGGTGTCATACCTGCGGGGATGTCGCACACGGCAAACAGGCCCACGCGAGTGTCCCCGTTCACCGTCCACTTGAGGGTCTCACAGTTGGGCTGGCAGCTGTGGTTCATGAATCGGGAGTAGTTTCCTTTGGGGCCGGCATCAATTATCCGGTCCTGTAAGGTACAACTCGAGTTTGAAGCAGCACTTAAGACACGGGGGCAGCCCTTAGCCGCTACGCCCTCCTTTAAAGGGAACTTTCCCCGGCTCGCAGCCTGGCCGACAGTGTTGTGCTGGAAACCGTGGTCTCCCGTGTCCACTCAGACAGGACACCCCCAAGCCAGTCCCGTTTCTCTCACTCACGGAGGGCAGGTCAGGACCACGTGGCGAGGACCAAGCCCCAGTGAGTGCTGGCGAGGAAGGGGCGGCCGGCGGGCGCTCCCCAACAGCAGCCAGCAGGTGACAGACAAGCCAGGAGGGAAAGGAAGGTCACCACCGACAGCCGCCAGAGACTCCCACCAGTGGACACGAACAGCAGGAACCTAGTTCCAAAACGGGCGAACAACATAAACACACAGTTCCCGAAGATCGAACCCAGACGCACAAGCACTCGGCGAGGCGTCCGCACTCCCAGGCAGCGGAGGAAACGCAGAGGAAAGGACAACGAAACCTGACCGCACGTGGTGGCGGCAGGAAGGGTGTGGATTGGAGTCGCCTGGCACCAGTGAAAACCACAATTACGCAGACACTGTGTCCTGTCCTGGGGCCAAGCTCTGACGGTACCGGTGCGCACGCGGTCACCGTCCAGGAACGGGGACAGTGCAGCCTGGAGGCCCCTGCCCTGTGCGGGGGGCAGTCGAGGTGAGAGATACACAGGGGAGCAGGGCACTTAAGATCAGGCACACACGGACGGCACTGTGGCCGTGGGTTTGTGCAAAGCTGTGTGAATGGGGTGAATGCGCAAACACACTTAATCTACACCCACACCAGCTGTTCCTTTTGATACAGGAATGTGACCAGAGTGGGCTTGCTCTGCAGGGTGCCCTTTCCCACCGGGTCAGGGCCCTTAACCTCCTGCCCAGTGTATCCTTACCACGGCGCAGCCCCGGCCACCCACACTTTCCAGGGCACACTTCCCGGCTGAGGGCGTGCAGGATTGCACCCGTGGGCAACCTGGTGACCTGCAGCTCCCTGTGTGTGTGTGTGTGTGTGTGTGTGTGTACACACATACATACATTCTGGACACCAGACCCTCAGGAACTAGGTGTCAAGTCTTTCTCCTAGGCAAACACTCGATTTTTAACTTTATAGTTAGTCCCTTTTCTCACTCAAAACTTGCCCAGTTTTCCTAACTGTTTTTGTTCATCTTTCACTTTATGCGATGCGCTCGGGGTCTGTGGCCAGCCTTGCACAGCCTCCTCTAAGTTACGCAGGAGACCTCTTGTTCCCTGGCTCCTTAATGCACCTGGAAGACCTACTCTTGTGAGCACAGTGAGGGTGCACACTGCCCCATCACCTGCCGCTGGGACTGGGCCACACATTCACGGGTAAGCCACGGAGGGTAAGCCACGGAACGGGAGCGAGCGCCGTTCAGTCCTGCAGACTTGGCCCTCTGCATGGCCTCTAGATGGCCCGTCAACGTTTACTTTTAAGTTGTTAACATTTGCGTGGACATCACGGCAATCTTACATTTGGGAAGATGCACATCGTGACATTTCCTCTCTCTACCAGAAATAGCCGTGTCTTGTTCATTTGTACCCTCTCACGTGTCCTGCGGGAGAGCTGTCGCAAGTGTTTCCGTGTGTGGGGGGGCCCCAGACACCCATGCGCATGGCCTCCGTGAGCCTTCCCCTGCGTCGCCGCGTCCGGAATTGGGAGCAGCGACTGCAGGCTCCCATCCCTTCCCGAGGCGTCTCAGGCCCCAAGTCAGGGGCAGGTGTTCGCAGCTTCGCCAAACAGGAAGAAACTTCTCCTGGTTTCCGAGTTTTCATTGGGAGGGAGCGGGCTCACATGGCCTCAGTGGATTCCTCGGCACGCGTGAAAGCGACCACAGGTGTGCCTTCCTCCTGTCAGTCAGTCCTGGGCTGGGAAGGCCCCTGCTCTCCCGGGGATGGGGTGGGGGGTGGGGCGTAGGGGGCCCATGCACCCGCCCATGGGCCCAAGCCCACTCCCTCTGCCCCATCACTGGTGGGGGCCTGGGTGGGGGGTTGGGGAGGGAGTGTGTCTTTGGAAAGTACAGGACACCTGTGTATGTGTGTGTGCGCGCCTACGAGTGTGTGTTGCACTGTTTGCTAACTGCTAAAGTAGTGTGTTGACTTCAGTTCCCTCACTAACTGTGTTGTTCTTTCAGGCAGAGTTTGTCTGTCTGCCCAGGGCCCCTCCCTCTGCCCAGGAGGCACACGCACAGCAGACTGGCCTCCCTGGCCTCTCCCGGCCTCCCTCACTGTTGCCCCACGAGGGATGCGGCAACCCATTTATGGACCAATTTGGGAATCTCTAAATAGGTGAGTTAATTCAATTCCTTTTTTTACAGACAGAACGATACGCAGGGCACAAGTCTAACCTACCCGCCTGTTCTGTTTGTGGGCGGCCTCCTAATCCCTTCACTGTGAAGTAATGTGCTTTTCATTACAACTTTCCTGTCACGTTGGGACGTTTTGTCCTCCCGACCACCCTTCGTAAACAGCCTGGCATTTCCAGCCGTGTGTGGCACCCACAGGCCCACCACCATGGCCTCAGGGACCCCACGTGACCAGCGCCACTCGCTCCCGGAGTTGCCAGCTCCGGTGAGAGGTGGCCTGGGCTGCCCTTCGCTGCTCCTCTACTCCTATCAGGAACGATACCTCAAGCACTCTCAGCCTGCTGGCTTATTATTACGGGAGTCACAGAGTTTCAAATCAGATTCCTGTATTTTAGCCAATCTAAACCTTAATCTTATAAAATAAGCCATTTACATTTATTGTGATCATTGCCATAAATGTATTTTTGGGTCTCAGCCATGGTTTGTTTGTTTTTTGTTTGTTTGTTTTGCTTTTTGTTTTGTTTTGTTTCTTTAGAGAGAACAAAGGAGAGGGGCAGAAGAGAAAGAGAGAATCGAGAGAATCCCAAGCAGCCTCCACACTCACCATGGAGCCTGATGTAGGCCTTGAACCCATGACTCTGGGATCACGACCTGAGCTGAAATCATGAGTTGGACGCACAATCAACAGAGCTAATTACCCTCTTTTCTCTTTTTACCTCCCTCCTACCTCACTGTCTACTTTTCTTTATGCCCCTTGCTACTCATCAATGACCTGGAAGTCACACCTTCCATTTCTATCCATTTAGTAACTTCCAGTGTAAGTTTAACATGTATACTTTGCCAAAGTATAAAATTAATGAGCTCTCACCCCTGCATCCACACAAAGCAAGCAGCTCACACTGGCTTCATGCCACCACTTCTGAGCATCAGCGTGCCCTGCTGACACCACAGCCCCTCCTGCCCAGCAGTCACCGCCACAGTTCGGCACAATGCCAGCTGGCCAGGCCTGTACAGGTGTGCCCACTGTGGACTTGCTTGCGTACCACACCTGCTTGCGTCTCGCAGGTCACTTCTGAAGCTCACATTTTCCTCAGTGGTACTTGACTGTCGGTCAGGGGCTACCGCCTGCCACTCTGTGCTGTGTCTTCTGGCCACTGTCACATGTGGAGGAGTCCGAATGTCTGGCTTTTGCTCCCGGAACATGGTCTTCTCTCTTCTGCTTTCAGTTGTTGCCGTCTCTACTACCCGTGTTTGCTACTTTTGGATTTTTAATAGCGTCTCTGGGTATGTGTTTATTCTTCGTCATCCTGGTCAAAACTTGTCAGTTTTATCTGATTCCAGAAAATCCTTTCCCCACATGACCTTTGCCCCTGTTCTCGTCTTTGCTTCCACAGCATCTACTAAACGTTTCTACCTTCTGTGTCTCCTGGCCTCTCTGACAAAGTTTTCATCTTTTCCTTTTCCTGTGCCGCAGCCGACAGCCTCTCTGATCCCGGCTTCCCCTCCAGCCATTTGCCCTGTGGTTGCCCAGCGTCTTCTCGGCTGCCTTCCGGGCTCATCTCAACTGTGTGTTAGCTCTTGGTTTGAGGCGTGATCGCCACATCTCCTTTAACGGCTTCAGCTGTTTCTAACACCGTCAATGCTTGTTGTCAGGCTTCAGTCTTACTACTTCTGATTCTCACCAGAAGCGAGGACTTTGTGAAGGTCTGCTCACGGAGACCTTGTTCGACGGTGCTCTGTAAACGTTTAAGTGGGACTTCTGCTGTTTTATAGCAACAGCGAGGATGTGAGGTACGAGTTATTTAAGTGTCTCTCGTGTGTCATTGGCTTTAACTTTTTCTTCAGCCAGGGACCCTACAGGAATTATTAGGGTTCAGTAATTTCAGGGACCAATTTGCGTGTTAAATGGCCAACTTGGTATTTCTTACAACGTACAGGTAGTTCACATTTAGATTCCAAAACATGGTAAGACACGTTTTAAATGGTAAACCTCAAATAAAATAACTTCCCTCACCACTACGGCCAAAAAGGGAGGGGGAGGGCAGAGGGAAACATAAATCCGTTCCCCCTGGGCCAGGTTTCTGGGCCCCTGCCGTGGCAGCGGTCCCCACGTGGGGGTTGGCCCCCAGGAAGCTGCACGTGGGGACCCCTGCCCCCGCGGAGCGGGCTCCCTGCCCCCCACCCGCCACCCTGCACAGCTGCTGTGGACACTCAGTCCTCCCTCGTCGGCAGCTGGGCGTTCTTCTTTTCTGCTACTTCTGTGCCACGGGGTCCCTGTTGGCCAGCCGTGGGGTCTGCCAGCCCTGCACCCTGCAGAAGCCCCCCCACCCCAACAGGCCCAGGGGAAGCCCTGCCCCTCTGCAGGGCGAGCCCTTCACCTTTCTAACCAATTCCTTTACCTTAAAAATTTTTTAACTTACGGGAAGAAAAACAGATTACTGCAACGGACGCCAGCATGCCTTCCCTCAGGCGCACGGACTACTGACGTTTTCCCACATTGCTTTCTCCGTGTCACCTGTCACACAGACGCGCACGCTCCTCCCGCTCGGCCTCTGCAATTGAGCTCCTTGGACACTCGAACCCCCGACACATCACATGCTGCCCACGAGGAGCTCCCTGTACAGACACCGTCAGCGCCGGGACACGGAACCCCAGGAACAGCACCAGGTCTGTGGGGGGCTTCCGCACAGCCTGCAGGACGCACCGTCCCGGCTCCCGGCCCCAAGGGTTAGGATCTTGGCAGGAAGTGCACACGGACTGTGGCATGTCCCTCATCTCCTCGTGGGGGCCCCAGGCCTCCCTGGGGACGACCCTACAAGGTCCCTGGGACCATCCTAATCTCTACCATGGCTGCTCCACAGACCTCATCACTGAGTTATTAAAATTGTTAGGTGTGTGATCATTTTCTATCTCATTTCCAACCATCCTCCAAAGTGGCCACGTGTTCCTGCTAGATGTGGGCTTAAGGGCGAGCAGTGGACACACGTGTGGCGTCCGCCTTTCCTGCACACGGCACGCGGGCATCAAGCAGGCTGCTCCTGGGGCCGGACCAGCGTGCCGCGCAGATCCCGGGAAGGGCCGTCACCAGCGGGCATGAGCCAACCCGCGAGCATCCCGCATGCGCCTTCCTCCACTCGTCCCCACTGGTGCCCGAGCCATGCTGCCCCCCTTCCGCCGAGGACGTCGGTCCCTCTAGCTGACATGTGCTCCAGCCAAAAACGTGTAACTCTCCTATTCTGCGCTTTTCTCCACTTTTTACTGACCCTTAGTCCGACTGTTTGGTACTTTCTGCACGCGCCAGCAGGACACATGCAGACAGGCCGCCCCGTGGCTGCCAGAAGACACTGTGGCCCTCAGGACGCCCTGTCTGTGGTGAGCGTGTAGAAGGTGCCAGGCCCAGGTGAGCCCTGGGAAGAGCGGGCAGCACTACCTTGTCTATGGTGAGCATGTAGAAGTGCGTGATGTCGTTCTCATGAGCGTGCTTGATCCTGGCCATGCACTCCTCCTCGTCAATCAGCTCGCCGACGTACTCGTTCACGAACTCTCCCTGGAAGGCAGAAGAGCACGACCATGAGAAACAACGGGCTCTGGGTGCAGGAGCCTGGACCGCGTGCACACATCACAGTGCGCACGTCCGGGGCGAGTCTTCCCAAGTCCCTGCGAGTTCAAGTCTCTCCGAACGACTCCATACACGGGCTGTCAAGGAACAGTTCACCCCAGTGTCCTTCCCAAAGCAATACCCTAACTCTTGCTTCCTGCGGGAACCGCCTCTGGGCACCCTGGCAGCGCACCCCTCACTTCCACACAGCTGGCAGCCGCGGTTCGCCTTCCTGGCAGAGTCCACACGGCAAGAGTCCAGAGGGACTGACTGCCCAGGCAGGCAGTGGGACCAGACAACAGGGACTGTGCGCGTTTCAGAGCAGCTGCTCTCGCCCAGGATTGGCCCCTGGACTAGACCTGGGGTCTGAGGCTGCCCCCACCCCCCACCATGGCCTGGCCTCGAGAGCAGTTCCGGTTGCTTCTCTCCTTCGCGAGCACACCTGGCCGCTCAGCCTGAGACACGCGCGGCCTGTGTGTGGCCTCGATGACGACCTGGTCCCGCGCTGTGCCAGGTGGAAAGGCCGCTTGTCCCAGGCAGGGCTCCTTCACGGTCTTCCGTGTCATAGAGCAACCACCAAAATGCCACGTGGAGGCGCAGCGTCAGGGGCCTGCACAAGTTACTTTGCTAGACGACCTTCATGGAACGTTTTACGACACCGGTGTACTAACTCGGACTTTAAAAAACCCCACTCTTATGGGACTGCAAAAGCGTACTACACAAATCTGAGTCTGAGCCACCAGCTGAGCCTCGATCTCTTAAAAGCAAGAAAGGGGCTCGGCACACACCTTCCTGATGTCCCGCTTGGCCACCAGGCCCCACCCTTTGCCGGCGGTCTTGACGACCTTGGTTTCGGGGTACTGGCGCTTGGTGAAGTGCTGGTTCTGGCAGTGCTCGCCTGCGGGGCACACCTGCGGGTGGCACTCGAACATCAGCATCCGGTTCAGGCACTCGGAGTCGAAGCCACAGGGGTTCTCGTCTGTGGGCTTACAGTTGCACTTGGGGATCTCAGAGATGTCCGCCGTGTAGATCTGGACTTTCCCGTACGGCTTGTTCACCTGCCGGGGACGTGAGGGCGCGTCAGAGAGCAAGCGCCCGGCCTCGCGCCGTTCCCCACGCATCACAGGGGGCGGTGGGGGCCACGGCCCATACCCCGCAGGCCAGCCTGGGACCTGGGAGCTCCGGAGGCGGGTGCACTGTGGCCCGCACCGCGCCCATCACTTCCTGTTCCTCGTTCTCGCTCGTCCAGCCAGGCTGCCAGAAGGGAGGCGCACGCGCGTGCGCTGAGCACGGCGCAGGGTCCCGGCAGCTGGGGACCCACGGGCGGGCAACCAGGGCGGCGGCGCAGGCTCTGCCCTCGCAGACTTGTGGTCCATGGGGACAGAACGAGAGCAACCCAACAGCGACGCCACGGACGGGGCAAGAGAAGCCGAGGCAGAGACCAGTGACGCAAGGGAAACGCGGTAGAAGCCAGCCCCCCCTCACCGCCAGGCCGGGACAGCGCAACACGGAGGCGTGACCTGAACACCCGCCTCAGGGACCCTCGGGTCCCAAACTCTTTGACCCGGTAGCTCCGTTTCCGTGAACGCACCCCTGAGAAAATCCCCCAGAGAAGGCCCCCCTCACCTGCACAGACGTGCTGTGCTGAGATGCCACGCCCTGGGGGGCAGGACCCGGTGACGCTGGCTCACCAAGCGCCGTGGCCGTGAGCAGCACCCGGACCGCTCCCCTCTCTGGACCTCTCTGGGACTGGGGGGGGCCCAGGATCCCTGCGGGGACGCCTGGCCTCACCAGAGGCAGCACAGCCGCCCGCACGGTTCCCACGCCCTCTGAGGCGGGAGCACCGCTTTGTCTCCAGGGCTCCGGCTGACGGAGCCGCGCTCCAGCCGAGCACCGGCCCGGGCTGGCCGCCTCTCATCCACGCTCGGCCCCGGCGCTCGGTGACGGCACGGTCCGCGAGGCCAGCCCTGCCCTTGCTGCCCCGGAGCCTGGCCGGCTACCAGGCGGAGACGCGCAGCCCTGCACCCGCCACCCTCCCGGAAAGGACGCGCTTGACCATGGCTGCACCTGCCTCCCTCCTGTGGCCCTCAGGCGACCGTCCACACGGGGCCGCGGACGCCTGCTTGTGGCAGCCCTCCCCCCCGCAGCCGGAGGGCCAGGCGTGCGATGCCTGAGAACCACCCACAGTCCCCACGGCGACCCCTGACCTGTCCCTCCAGCCCCCATCACCTTGATGTGCTTGTACGGCGGAGGCTTGCGCTCACTCTCCTGCGTTTCTCTCGCTTCCCTTTGAAGTTTGATTTCGCGAAAACGAGCTTCAGCTTCCTGCAGTGCTAAAAAGTCCACGGAATGTGAGCGTGAGCAGGAGGTTTTAGCAGATTCACCTACAGGCTCTGCATCCCAGTGGTCGGCGCGAACCCCGTCTCACGCTGAGCGCGGTTCCCAGGCTCCGGGAGAGCCCGGGGTGCGCGCACCGCACACCTGCTTTACCTGCCGCGAGGCTCTTCCACCCAAGGTGCTCGGGGAGCGCCCGGCTGAGGAGTCCCCGCGGTGCTGTTTTGGGCCACCTGCCGCCAGGAAGGCCCGGGGCGGGTGTGATACGGCCCCACCGTCCACGGGGACCTAACGTCCTCTCGGGAGGACACGCGCTCTAGGGGGGAGCATCAGGCCCAAGTGAGGGCGGAGGTGGAACCCCGGCCTCCCCACCCCCCAGCGGACTCCGGCCCTGAACACAACTAAGTCTAGTTTCAACATCTCTGTCGTTCCCTTACGAGTTGTGAAAATCTTTCCCATCAGCCCTTTGCTACCCAGTGCGCGTGAGGCCCCGCGGGAGACAGACGTCCCCTGTCCGCGGCGGGCTTCCCTCCCTGGACTAGGACGAGCCGAGCGCACGCCAAGTCCCCGTTCCGTCCCCCTCAGTCTCGGCCCCGAGGAAATGCCACCTCACCCAGTCAGGCCGTGGCCTTCCCATCGCGTCTGTCCCCCTGGCCTGGATTCCGGGCGGCACCTGTCTACCTGCCCACACCTGGCCGTTCCTGGGGCCCCTGACCTAGAGGCAGCAGAGCTTTCTCCACATTTCCATCTTACATAGCAGGCAACACAGAAGACGTTTCTGTAACCCAGGACTAAAATAATTTCTTAAAAGATCACCTCCACCGCGGGGCGCCTGGGGGGCTCAGTTAGTGAAGCTTCCGACTCTTGCTCTCGGCTCAGGTCGTGATCTCGGGGTCATGGGCTCTGCGCGGACGTTGCAGAGCCTGCCTGGGGTTGCCTCCCTCTCTGCCCTTCCCCCCACTCACTCTCTCTTTCAAAATCAATAAACTTAAAAAATTTTTTTAAGTAAAAACAAAACAGCTTCCGATGTACATGAGTGAAATTAATCGCAAACCAACGCTGTAAACGTTACGTAGCAGTACGTTTTATCCTGTGGCTCCACAGTCTGCAAACCCACGTTTTTCTAGTTAAAGCACAGGCAGAAAGCCTCACCCAGTGTTTTCTACAGAAACCGAACTTTCAAACGACAGAAATCAGTATTAGCAGAAGTGCCCAGAGTGTGGATTCCCTCCACCTGGGAATGTCCGTACCGTTTTTGAAGACTCTTCCGATTCCTCTGACCCCCTGGTAGCGGCTGCCCCGGTCCCCCTCCATGTACGGGAACACTCGCGCCTGATGCGTCCAGTAATAATCTTTAGACCCAAAGAAAAACACAGGGAATTCTCCAATCTCGTGCTTCATTTTCTGAATATTTGGGGGAACATTTTTGGGATGGCAAACTTCTGCCGGCCACCATCTATTATAAATATTAAAAACAGGGTTCACAGACTCTTCAGACAAGAGTGACAGTCATTCAGTGCTTTCAGTCCTGCAAAGTGAAAAGAACACATGTGAACAGGGAGGCGGGCGGGCAGGGGCTCCAGTCCTCACACCTGTAGTTCCCCAGTTTAACCCAGACGACGTCCTGGAAGTGCAGCCGCTTCCCCGCACGGCACTCGTTGCAGAACCAGCTGCCGTCCGGCATCTCGATGCTCAGGCAGTCGGGGTGGAAGGCCGCCGGGCAGGACTCGCAGCACAGCAGGCTTCCCCCTGCAAGGGACGGGGAGCGGCTCAGGGAGGCCCAGGCCCCGCACGCGGCCACCCCGCCCTCCCCCGCCGGGCACGGCTCATTCAGAAATGTCACGTGAGCGCTCGGGAGCTGTCGGGAGCGCCCACACCCAAAGCCGGGTGGACACGGGGCGCCAGGGGTTACCTGCGCGAGCTGTACGCCAAGGAGCCCAGAGAAGCAGCCGGCCCGGACCGTCAGACCGACCCGGCGCCTGACGCCGCCCGACGCCTCCCGCAGCACGGCCCTCACCTTTGGAGCACACGAAGCACCAGCTCACGTTCACGTGGGCGTGATGCCTCTTCCCCTTGCGCGCGGTGAAGTGGCCGCTGCAGATGATGCTGTTGGAGGCGATCACCGAGCAGCCGGCCGCCAGACAGGCATCCCCTCCATGGTAGGCGACGGGGCAGCGGACGCACCGCATCATCTTCCCTGGGGACAGAGACACGGCTGAAGGCCCAGCAGCGAACAGGGTGGCGAGAAGTGACCAAGCCCCACGTGCTTAGAAAAGTCAGGCCGAAAAAAACTTGGGAGTGTTTGATGAAGACAATAACTAGGATGGAAAGAATATTTAAGAGATGTCATGAAAACATAGTCAAGCTCGTAAAATGCCTTATTCTTCTTCTTTTTTTTTTTTTTTTAATAAATAAAAGTTTATTTTTGAGAGAGAAAGAGAGCGTGAGCCAGGGAGGGGCAGAAAAAGGCAGACACAGAATCCGAAGCAGGCTCCAGGCGGGGCTCATAGCCATGAACTGTGAGATCCTGACCTGAGCCAAAGTCGGTGGCCTAACCAACTGAGCCACCCAGGCGCCCCGCCATATTCTTAAGTAAAGCCAAGCAGGGCTTGTAAACCCAGGCACCAGCAGCCTGCGGGGCTTGTAGTGGACTCAGCAGCAACTTCGGCTTCTACCCACTGGGTGCCAGTTGGTGCCCCCAAGGTCACCCCGGACATGGCCAGGTGTTCCTGACGTGCAACATCGCCCATGATTGAGAACCACTGGTGTCAAAAAGTACAGAAAAACGGTCATCCTCAATTCCACACGCCTAGCATGAAGTGAGGCAGATACAACTTGATTTTAAAATATTTTTCTTGGGGCGCCTGAGTGGCTCAGTCGGTTAAGCGTCCGACTTCGGCTCAGGTCATGATCTTGCAGTTCACGAGTCGAGCCCCGCGTCGGGCTCTGTGCTGACAGCTCAGAGCCTGGAGCCTGCTTTGGACTCTGTGTCTCCCTCTCTCTGCCCTTCACCTGCTCACACTCTGTCTCTCTCTCAAAAATAAACATTAAAAAAGACTTTTTAAAAATCTGGAACAAAGATCAGAACGGTTCAAAGGCTCCCCATCATGACGGGAAGGCTCCAGGATGATATTTAGGGCAGAAAGAAGGGAATGCAGGGCGGATCCTCTTCTCGACTTCGAGAAAAACCCTACTAGCCCATGTCAAGTCAGTAACAGAAAGGCAAGTGTTACTCCAAACAAACACTGCAGGTCTTCGGGGACAGACCTTTCAGTGGCCACGCGGCAAAGCCGTGAGGGCGCCCTACCTTTCGACGGCCTGGGGTTGGAAGGGTTGGACGCGTGGCAGCTCAGGCAGCTGTGCAGGGGGCAGCGGAAGCCTCGGCTCTCGAACACGGTCAGCGGGTACTTCCTCACGCACGCTTCGTGGTAGAACTTCCCACACTGCGACACAACACAGCGCCTGACGTCCATCTGGCTCTCCTTACACACAAAACACGAGTGAATCCCTAACAAACAGTTAAAGAAAGGGGTGCAGAGAACAGGAATTAAATTGCTGTTCCTGAGCCACGACTCCGGCAGCCCTGTCCGAGGCGGCCTGTGCCACTCTGGCCTCTGGCTCTCTCTGGCCTTGGGGGCCAGTCCGGGCACACTTCAGGGCTACTGCCTCGCTAGGAGATGGGCTCCGGCTTCCCCGGAGGACAAGAGAGCCTGAGCAGGAGGCGGCTTAGGTGGGGACAGCCCTCGAGTTAGCGGGAGGCTGGAAAGGAGGCATTCCTCCGAGGAAAAGCTTCTACTCTCCCTTCCGAGCCATTAACCAAGTACAGTGAACCTTCGCTTCAAAGCACAGGCAGCAGAAGTGAGGTGGTGGCGCATCGGACGGCCTTGGCTTGGGACTGGAAGAACTCTCCGGAAGACTCCAGGCGTCTTCCTAACCTAGGACATGCTCCCAGAGAGCCAGGAGGCGCCGAGGCCTGCCCACGGACAGGAGGGGCTGCACGTGGGGCCCATCGTCCCAGCGGCCCCCAGACCGCGCTGGGGGGTCCTGGTGTGGCAGAAGGAAGCCATGGCCACTCAGGGACAGGCTCAGAGCCTGTCCGTGTCCTTGCTCGGGGCCATGCTGTGTCTCTACAGAAGCCCACGTTCCCATGAACGTCTGTGTCCCGTGAGCGGCCAGCTCACCTGTACTAGAGATGCTGGGCCCTCGGGCACCGGGGCACCCACGCCAGCCGCCTCCCAGCGCGGCACTCGGGCCAGCCCGTTCCGTCACTCGGCCGGTTACCATACACCGATCTACCTCCCGGTACGGCCACCCGACGGAAGGTCCCGAGGAGAGCGCATCACACCAAGGAGAGCAAACCGTGGGGGCACCGATGGGGGCACAAACCCGTCAGGGCCGGGGCCGCCAGCTCCCGCGGCCGGGAAGCACGGAGGCAGGGGAGCAGCGGGGGGGTGGGGGGGGTCCTCAGGGAGGGTCTCAGGCCTCCGACGGCGGTAAGGCCGGCAGGCGCCCGCGGAACTTGCCTGAGGTGCACTCGCTGCAGGTGAACCTCCCCTCCGGTCTCCGGGACAGGCCGAGGCAGGCGAGGTGGAAGGCTCCGCAGCAGGGGCCCTGGCACAGCAGGAGGCTGCCCGGCTTCTCGCACAGCTGCGGGCGGAAAGGCCCGGACAGCGGTGAGGCCGGGCGCACACTGCGAGCCGGCCTCCGCCCGGCGCGGCCCACACGGCGGCCCCTCGGCAGCGGCCAGGCCCCGCCCCGGCTCGCGGCTCCCCTGCAGGAGGGGCCGCGTGGTGCCGGCCTCGCCCGTCCCCACCCGACCTCACGCGCTCAGGAAGCAGGCGCGTCACACGGCCGTGTCGTGCAGGCCTCTCACGGGCGCACGAGCCCAGCCAGGGCGCTGGGTCCGGCCCCGCCAGCAGCCCGGCTCCCTCACGACAGAAGCCCGTGTGACCGCGGGTGGAAGGGGGCCTGGGACCCGGGTCAAAGACCAGAAGCAAGAGGCGGCCGTCCCCTCACCTGACACACGTACTCCTTTTTGGCGGCCACACCCCGCTCGGACTTCTTGGAGGACACGGACACCTCGGTCTGGGCTTCGTCGGCGCTCTCGTACGGGGACTCCGCGGGCTCGTCTCCCGGGCCGTCCGACACCTGGGGGCGAAGGAGGCGGACCACAGTTCACCGGTGGGGATGGCGGCGGGTCACCGCACACACAGGCCGGCTCGGCTCCCGGCCCCGAGCGCCAGCTCCTCGTCACGAAGGCTCGGCGCCAACGGTCTCTCGCGGCGGCGCGGCCGCAGCCAGACTGCGTGGAGGCTCAGGGCGGCCCCGGCCCCGTCCGCGGCATTTCGGGCCACGCGTGCGGAAGGGGCACCGAGGCTCGCGTCTTCGTGTTCCTGACATCCTGACAGAGGAAGGGACTCGGGTGGAAACCCCATCTGTCCCAGCAGGTGACCCAGGACGGGCCTTGGGACTGGGAATCTTGACCTCTCTGGCCCAGTCTCTCACGGCCCAGCTTTTCACAGTAAGAGAAACAGATCAGCACCCAGTGCGTTTCCAGAAGAGCCAGAGCGAGGGTCAGGAGGGAGCCTCCGCACGGTGGCTCGGGGCCCTCTCCCGCCGTGCCGGGGCCCGGACACTCTTCTGGAAGCCGCCAGCACACGCAGTGGGCCCCACGCCAGGGCACCACGCCCGCAACTAACCGGCCGGCCGTTCTCGCCCTCCGCCTGTGCCCATTTCCCCGCACAGGTAAGTCTAGGAGAAAAAGGCGGCTTCCTGGAGCAAACAAGGTCCCCTCCCCCGGCCAGGCTGTAGCTCATCCCCCTTCAGGAACAGGGGTCACGAAGGCCGGGCTAAAGCCTCCCCCTCATCACTAGATGCAACGTTTCCCCCTCATCTGAGCAGCAATAAATCTCTAACTAGAAATCAGTAAATCTTTAGTAAGAAAACTTTCTCATATACCAAATTCAAATTTTAGAAAAGCTAAAAACACATTCAGTGTTTATTTGAGGTTAGGGAAACGGAATGTTGAAAACTGAATTTTCAACATAGCAAAAGTATAAACTACATTTCCTGGATAATCACAAGTAATTATGTTATAGGCCTGCTGTTTGCCAATGAACACAAACCTAGAAATTAAAATCGGGCCACATTTAAACAAAAGAAAACAGAATCCCCACCAGTCAATTCACCCCATTCTGTGGTCTTATCAACGAACTTCTTCCAGAGTGAGCTCGCTGCAATTACAGGGAGCAGAGAAACACTCAGAGCAGGGGGGCAGGGGCCGGTCTTGGAGGGATGTGCTGCCCCTGGCTGGTGCGTGCACGGCGGGGGGCCAGGGGCGTGGGCCCAGAGCCCCAGCCTCGCTCCCCTATGCTGGACGCCTCCCACAGTAACGCGGTCTCAGGAGAAAGCAGCCTTGGCACTTGAACTCCTCACGTTCCCCAGAAAGACAGAAATAGTGGCATGAATGTACACGAAGTTACAGGGTCTCCACAGCTCTCCCCCAAGGCTGGCCAGATGGGGCCGCTCCCTATCAGCTTAGCTCATCCACTCCCGTATCAACATCCAGAAAGAAGGCAACCTGAAAAAAAAACTCTGCGTTCAAACCCAATTTGAACACGTCCATCGGATCCGGAGTCACAGACGGGTGGGGCTCGAGACGCCAGGGGCACTGGGGAGCCCGGGGTATCGGGAACACCAGCCACACCTCCTGGCCCCCAGCAGCCCGAGGCTGACCGGTCTGGCGAGGATCCGAGGCCCAGAGAAACGGCCTTCAACACGGGCGCAGGGAAAGCGAGCTGGCGCCCTGCCCACCACCCACGCTCTTCCCTCAATGTGGTCGGAACAAACTGAAAGCTTTAAAACAAAAAAACAAAAAAACAAAAAAACAAAAAAAAATGCATGGAGAGAAAGACAGAAAACACAGACCAGTCCTGGGTCAAAGGAAGGAACAGCACCTTTTATTTAAGATTTACAGAAAAAGTTAGCACGTTTCCACTTGGAGATATTTCCTAAATTAACAAAGTCTGTTTTGAGGAAATAAACACTGAATACATATTTTGAATGGAAATATAAATGTTAAGACACACATGAGGCTTGTTTCCTGATCGGGGTCTGAGATACACATACAGAATACAGGCCTTACAATATTACAGTCCGTGACACAGATGTGGGGGCGACTGCGCCCTTCGGCCCCCCGAGCCCCTTCCCAGCGACCCGACAGCCACTAGCACAGTCGGAGGGAGGGATCCACCGGCTCTCTGCTCGGCAAACCGCCCGCAGGAAGAGCAAAGCACGTGGGCACCGTGCCAGCCTCTACTCCGGGTGCAGGGCTCCGCCTCCACGGGCACCAGGTGACGGGACTTACTCGGAGATGCCGTTTGTGCAAGCGACACATTCACCTGAGTGGTCCCGACACAGTCCCAAATCTCAGTCTACGACATCTACGGTCTATTCCATATCCAATAGGATGCATTTGGAAAAAGAAAAATGCAGTAACTGAACGGACACGGACTGGCAACAACTTTCCCGGTGCTTTCCCGCTCCGCCAAAGCCACTCTCGTGGCACGATTTCCAAGCAGCTTAGTTCCTGACTTTTCCGAGTTTCCTGGAGTCTGAAAATACTTTCTCTACCCTCCACTCAGTATGTGATGGTGTAACATTGCCCGTTTGCCTTACACGTGTGCTACCTTAGTAGGGCAGGGGATGTGGTCTCCTCAACAGTACGGCAGGGACTGTCAAGATGATACTCACGAACACAAAGTAACCTAGTGAACATATGTGAACCAACGTCAGGGAACCGTCCTCTCTGCTGTGACTGGAAGGGCCCCTGCGCCTCAGACGGCGGTGTACAGAGTGATTTTTAAGTTTCTTGACAAAACAAATCCCTTCACAAGTCGAATACCACATCATTTTTGAAATACAATTACAGACCTTGAACAATAAATATTTCTATAAACCAACATTATTTCCATGTTTAAGTTACGCTTTTGTAAAGGAAGAAAGAACTGTAAGTACTTTCACACAGCATTGGATTTACAAATGATAAATGTCCTGTGCTCAGCAGATTTAACGAGCTCAAAATCAAAAGACCAATCTTAGGTCCTCCAGGTTAACATCACAGTGAAATATTAAGAGTGGACTTAAAATAATTTTTAAATCAGTCATTCATCACCTAAAATACTACAGTTCAGAGTAACTTTTATTACAGCGACCCTCCTAGATGGCATCGACTAGAATGTCCTGGCTGCCCCTTTGTCCTCGGGCTGGGTCTGGGTCACTGAGAACACACAGGTCTCGAGCTCACACGCACCCACCTCCCAACCTGGGGGCTTCTGTGCCGTCCAAGCGCCCCAGAAGGTTAAGTGAGAGCCAAGAAGCTGGCAGGGCCACAGTGCAGGCCACGTGGCTGCCGCTCCGGATTCAAGGCCGGCCCTGATCACGAGTGAGGGGAGTCTCTAAAATGTCCTATCAACCGTGTTCTCAGCAGCGGCCACCCCGCAGAGAGGCCCTGGGGGAGGGGCTGGCCTGCGCAGGCCACGGCATCAGCAAGGCAGGGCCACGCAGCAGAAGCAAAGCTCCCCCCTGGGCAGGCCACCCACCCCCGCACCCTTGCACAGGCTGGCATTTCTTAAAGATACAGTGTGCCTGGATGGTTAGCATGGTTTAAAATGTACACCGAAGAATTATATGCCAAAACTCGACAGCTCCATGCAGGCCAGAAAGGTTACAAAGTGGATCTAATGTGTAGCCATCTAGTCACCAAGGTCTCTAACAAGATGAGGCCTAATCGGTTCTTGAAGGGAGCCTGAGGGAGGCCTCCCTTGCTGGTGACAGGCCCTGGAATGGAGCACGGGAGGGAGTGCGCCATCTCCCAGACAGTACAAGGACCAGGGTGAACGCAGTGCATGCCGTTTTCTACTTGCTAAGGACAGCTGGCTTTCCACCCACAGCCAGTAAGTCAGTGGTAACTTCTTTTTGTAAAAAAATTTTTTTGTGTTTTATTTATTTCTGAGAGAGAAGGAAAGTGAGCAGGGAAGGGTCAGAGAGAGGAGAGACACAGAATCTGAAACAGGCTCCAGACTCTGAGCTGTCAGCACAGAGCCCGACACGGGGCTCGAACCCACGAACCATGAGATCATGACCTGAGCCAAAGTCGGACGCTCAACCGACTAAGCCACCCAGGCGCCCCAAGTCAGTGGTAACTTCTAATAGTCGAGGTAAAACAGCAAAATAGAACTTAAAAGGGATCAAAATCAATGTCACTAACCAAAAATCCTAAAATATACAGGAGCCGGTATACTTCTAAATAAAAGGTGGGGGGGGCTAGGGAGGAAGACAAATCTGTAAGAGCCAATAAGCAGCGAGTAACAGACCGGAGAGCATGTGGAGAACCCTTTTCTAACCAGACTTCATTCTTTCAGCTAAAGACTATCCTTTAAATCCCTATTCCAGAAGATGAACAGCAGGCCTCAGCAATTACTTTCTCGGTTTAAAGATTCTTAAAAGTTGAAAGCACTGGCCGTAAAAGCGTGGAACACTACAGCCTCGCACGAAGTAGAAAGAGCCCTCACCAGGTTCCGCACGGAAATCTACTGGCCGGAACCACCTTAAAAAGGACTTAAAGACTTAAGGGCGCTAAACACGGTTGAGAAGCATTAGGTCAGAAATCAAGCGAGAAAGGAATCCAGCAAACCTGCCCAAGTGCTGGTATCTGCCCCTCGTGACGGGAGCTGGGCCACGCGCGGCCCTCTAGGCCACCAAGCCGCCCCTTCCTGTGCACTGGATGGAATGAACGGAGGACTTGACTTAAGAACCCTTGTACTACCATGAAACAGCAGGCGAGGTCACAGCCCACTGTCCCCGGAGCAGGCCCCACACCACACAGGTCGGGCGTGGCCAAGAACGCTCTTCAGGGCACTTCTTTATCCTTTTAATTGTAGGCCCGCACACAGGTGTGTGGCTTTTTTGTTTGCTTTTTTGGAACTATATGCTAACTTACCATCTCAGCTTTATTCTTTTTGGGGACGCTGCCAAGACAGACCGCCGCTGGGTATTCGCGTCACGGCCGCTGCGCAAACGCTGGGCCTCCGCACATACTGCCGGTCCCACACCGCAGGCGAGCAGCTCAGGGCCTGGAGACCACGGGGTCCGATCGCGTCGTGACTTCAGGTCTCACACAGTGCGCGTGGCCGGGAACACCCCAGCTACAGAACCTCCTGCAACGGCCACTCCCCTAGCTCACCCACCCCATGAACGCTTCGTCTTAACCCCTTCTGTGCTTGCGCATGACCTTTCAGTAAAAAACTCAGCCTCAGACACATGCGAAGCGGGGCAACCCCCCAGCGACCCCTTACGAAGCCGGCTAAGCCTTCCTGCAAGGGCGGGACAGCCAGGCGCCCCCACGCACTGTGCGAGCTCTGATCACGACACTGGGGCATCCTTGCCATGAGAGCCGGCCTGGATTTCTTGTTGGCTTTGGGAGCTTCCTCTTAAAAACCGGGTTATTTTCAGTTGGGAGACAGAGATGCACCGGACACAAGAGGCACCCAAACCCATCACTACCAGAGGCAAGCGTTTAAGTCTCGTATGAACTCTGAAGAGAGGCCCGCAGGGGAGACGGAAACCCCTACAGATGCGTCTACGCCGGCAGGTGCACACACTTAATGGGAACTCAATCATAACGGGAAACTTTCCATTTTAGAACAGCTACAATCTAAACCTTTACATATTCAGACAAGTTTTCACCTCTTGCGAATGCCTTGCGTTTTACCCAGAGCCCCTTCTCCTAGCTACCTCCCCTTGCCACGCACAAACGTGGGCTATGAAGATGGACTAAGGCAAGGAAACAAGACCGTCAACGAAGCTCTATGTACACGCAAAGGCCACCTCCACAACCACAGCGCAGAAGACTAGAACGTGTCAGTGTTGTTCTGATCGCTTTATGAAACAAGGAATTTAGGTGAAATTAGTAGCATGATGAATCTTATACTCTTGGCAGACAAGCTTACTCGCCCCCTAAGCTCTTTTCAGAACAGGAGCCCTTCCCACTCACCTTCAGGAAGCCACGGGGTGGCGGGGGGGCGAGGCCTCCCCAGCAAGGCCACTGCGGCACCTAGAGCAGGACGGCTCTGCCCCATGTGGGACGCTCCGTCGTCTGCAGGAGCTGAGCACGCCTGCCTCGGCCCGGCACCTTCCTGATACCCTGGGATTGGGGGGGGGTGCGGGCAGAGGGCAATGACCCCCCAGTGGAAGGACACCGCGTGACCCATCCCCACCACACCCCACGCCCTCCTGTGCCCTTGCTCCAGCATCCTGACAGCCCCTCAGGGCAAGGCAGGCCCCTACGCTCTGGAGGACTTCTGGTGGCCCTGGTGCACGCGGCTAGCTGCCACCCACCCACTCAAAAGTCACCGTGCTGTGGTTTCAAGTGGGCTTGACCTTACTTGCGATCGTCTCCTGAACCGGGCGGGCCACTTCCACACGACCCTTCTTCAGGCTTTTCAGTGCCAATGACCGGTCCCCGCTAACCCTGCCCTTCCTCGTGCCCGGGCCTCCCGCCAGCCCTGCTCGCTGCCAGTCCACACCCCGCTGAGCCCCTCAGACCCGGCGACCGCCACCAGCTGCCACGTGCATGGTGGAGTCAGGAGAGCTCCTCATGCCAGAGCAAAATGTATACTTTGGGATAACAATGGAATGATGGTGATTTCATTATTTTTATTGTTATAACCATTATTGTCACAATAGCGAACCACTGAGTCCTTGCAAGGCGCCAGGCACCCCACGTGTTTTACATGCGTGACATTGCTTAACGGTTTAGAATACAAGTACTAGGCAGAGCGCTCCGTTACCCGCAGAACACCTCAGAAGAGCGCCGGGAAAGACCGAGGGCTCCTGACACGGTAACGTGAACGGCAGTCCCGCCTCCATGAGCTGAGTGTGGCCTGCGCCCTCCAGGCAGGCATGCGGACGCCCTGGGGTGTGACAGCGGGCATCAGCCGACACTCAGATATTTAATGTGACGGCTGATGCCCTACGACAGCCACTGATGAAGCTGTGGTTGTAAATAACCTGATCGAGGTCCCCAAGGTCCCGGCCACCGAGTCCAAAGAGGAGAGTGAAATGGCTCATGATACCAGAAATGAGATTTTTCCTACAAATTCACTGTATCTAGTGTCATATAGTAAAACTGTTTAGTAAAAAAAGACAGACTCGGAACCCCTCCTGCCTCCAGTGCTGGAAATCAGGTTCGTGCCTACAGGGCCGAGCGCACTCCGAGGGCACCGGGAAGAGCGGGCGAGGACTCCTCCTACGGTGTGCGGCTTGCTCCGTTTCTGACGGTGCGGACACCAGCACTGTTCAGGACAGACTCATAAGTCACGAGCCAGAGGACAAGCGTGGCTTCTAGCAAGGCCGGCCCCTTCGGCGCGGCGTCCTTGTCGCAGGCCCAGGGCAGACCCGTGTGGCGGGCATCCCCTCAGCCTGAAATCTACACGGACCGCTGCAGAAGGGCTGTGTCTCTACCGTGTGTGGGAGCGTGATCAGGTAAATGGCCTTCACTGGGTGTCTTACCTTGGTCTTAAAATTTGGTATCTGGTTTCTTCACTGTATGTGTTACTGATACCAGTAAAAACAGATTATCACACATCTTCCATAAAATGACTGGGGCACGAGTGTCACTGAGTGTGTGTGCGACGCACCGCCTGCAGCAGGCATCCCGGACTATTACAGCGTTTTAAGCGCAGTACAGGGCAGCTGAGTTCACATCCAACTTGGCTGGTGTGGGCTCCCATAAAAGCTGTTACCAGTGAAGGCAAAAAAAATAAGAATTGGCTCTACTAAGGGAATAAGAAACGCAGTTACAAAACACTTCAGTCACATTAACGCCCTCACGGGCCTTTGTCATGCAGGCGTGTAATCTCGGGGCAATGAAGCGCTGGGTAGCAGTCATTCCAACATAAATTTTATTTCTGACGTTTACCCTTTTTGAAAAAAATTTAAACCACGAGTGACCTAAGAGATCTCGAAATACCAACTGTGGAAAACCCTTACTTCAATCAAGGGCGAGAAAAGCCAGAAGCAGAAACATGCATTGGGCAGCGGGCACGTGACCCGAGGAAGGGGCCCCGTGGGCACACCCGGGCCAGGGACACAGCGCGCTTCCCCTCCTGTGCCGGAAGGCGGTCGGCGCGCGTGCCCTGTCAACGCGCACTGCGGTTCCGGGGCGCCAACACATGACAGACAAGGCTTTTCGTTCACCTGAAGTGGTTTTAATGAACAACGTAATCCTGTAAAAATTAACTCTAATGGGAGATTTCTACAAGCCACACAGAAGCGGCCTGGGAATTTAACGTTGCCGTATAAGGAACTGAGCGCACACTATGGGATCTATGCATCACCTTCAAAATGCAGGAAGGTATAGGATTTTCCTGTATTTAGTGTAGAATAGAAACATATTCAATAAACTATACTTCTAAAATTTTAAAGAACTGAGAATCACTGAAGTCTACTGATTATAAAATGCTTCAAGTCTCCCCGAGACTTAGTCCAGAACAAATGTCTAAACTGGGAAGGCCACACTCACCCTGGTTACACTGAGGCCCAGGGCATGCAGCCCTGACCAGCCTCCATGCCCCTCCCCACCCCGGCCCAGGAGGCCTTGAACCCAGGCCTCTGACTTGTACAGCTTCCGACCAGGAATGACAAAAAAGATTCCAGCAGCCTCAGCGCCTCTCCTTCGATTGGATCTGACAATGGTGTAAGTAAAAATGCAACCAAATAGCGGATCAGAAGGAGATGAGAGAAAAAACTCATTAAAAATCTTTACACGAAAAAGCTGACTTTAAGTGAAAGGATCTATGGACCTGAAACTTACTTTAGTATTTTCTTTAGAATGGGAACCCTCAGTTTTAAAAAATTTTTAGGATGCTAATCATAATTCAGATAAGAAAAAAGAAGAAAGGGGAAAATATCTGTATAGAATGTGTCTTTTCCGTGTTTCAGCGAGCCCCTGGAGGTTTAGTGGGTACCTACTGCATTTTCGTGAATGTGCTCAAACAGAAGAGAGGTCTAGTCCCCTGCGCACATCAGATGGTAAGAAAGCTCCAGTCCCACACACGTGAGCAGCCCCCACCACTACGGTGTTGAGTCCCCCGAGAAGAGCCCTCCCCCAGCAGCTCTCTGCACCTGCACCCCATCAGCCTGCCCGCTGCCCGGACCCCCAAAGGCACCTCGCAGGGGAAGCCCCCTCATCTACAGGGAGGAAGCAGCCGAGGCTGAGAGACCGTGACCGTGGCAGGGGCCAGGTCACGGGGGCCACCTTCTCACCCAACAGGGTGAGGGGCTACTAGCTCGTCCAAAAACGCCCGAAGTGAACATGTCCTCATAAATGCTCTAAAAGCAGGTCTCCTGTCTCCAGTGAGAAAGAGAGGCTCCCAGGAAACAAAACAAGGAATTAAAACTTGAATAGAAGCTCCTTGGGTAGTCACTAAAATCGGGAATCCAGAACGCCCTCTGGGCCAAAAGTGCTACGCTTGCATTCTGAGGCTGTTTGTTTTGGTTTTAGAGTGGCAAAGACTTTAGATCTGATGACGAAGTCCAGATGTCATGATACAAGGGTGGGAACAGCCTCAAAGAGCTGCCACTCTGCTTCTGTGTGTTCTGCAAATCCAGAAAATAGAGGAGTCGTATTACCATGGTAGTTCTGACTCACATCAACACTCAAGTACCTAAGAACACGCCAGAACGTAAAGGACCAAAACCAGGGAGCGCAGGAGGACAGTCCTCCGTGAGCCTAGGTCCAAAAGCCGCTGAAATCCGCCACAGCAGGTAAGCCACCCTTCTTCCCGCCTGAGGTGAGGGCACAGTGGCCCGGGTCAGCTCGAGTGACGCAGCGTGCCGTGCTAGGGCCGCAGCAGGCTTGCGGTGGCGTGCAAGATCGCAACGTGAGGGCTAATAGAACACAACGTCTTACAGACAAGTTTCAAGAACAATTAAACTACATCCAAACCGAAGTACCTGCAGGCACATTCGTACACATGCCGTGCGCACGTGTGGATCTGTGCTCCTCAACTAGACTAACGGTACGTTTTCCATGTCATGACTTATACATCGTTTAGAGGATCCAAAACTCACCTACATTCATGGAGAACATCAGTGTTACGCTTGTTAAGCGTGACTTACTCACACTTCAACCTGGGTAACTAAATGGCCTTCACGTGAACGCCACAGTTATCACTATTATTATTATTTTACCTCATTCTCAGTTAAGGATGCAGAAGGAGATGAACTTTTGCTAAAAGGAGTGGACGACGCCGCTGCAGACGCCCGATTTCGCTTCTTCAGTGGTTTGCATGCATCAGACAGATGTTTCGTTGCTGTAAAACAATTTTGGTTTATAAAGTAAAATTTGAAGTCTTAAGCCCTCAATCTCTGTACTACTTTAAAATCACCCTCTAAAAAATGATGTTCTAAAGATAAATTTTCTGGGCTGCTTGGTGATATTAAAGGCTTAATATTTTACTGTGAAAAAAAAAACTCACTGTAAACAAAGGCAAACTGTACCGTGAGCCCCAGTGTCCCCCTGCCTGGCCTACGAGTCCATCAACCTGGGGGCCCCAAGGCTCCATCCGCCCCTAGTTTCACAACCCCCTGCCACGTTCTTCTCGAGCACATTCCACACCCCATTTCACCTGCAAAAAGTTCAGTTCATATCTCTGAAGCAAAGTCTTACTGTGGATATAATCATACTATCACCACGTCACTCTTAAAGGTAACACTCAATCCCTTTGTGTCATCAAATATCCACTCAATGTTCAAACTGCTCATAAAGGTCTTTCTTTTAATAGCCTATTTAACTGATTTTTTTAAAAACCAGCACAGTACCTCAGCAAAATAAGGGAAACGAATCCATTTCTACCCCTCATACCTCCCCTGAATGTCATTTCCTTTTCTAATTAAGAGTTGGGGATGGTAAACTCCCTGTAATAAACTATCAGACAGATACTTCAAAAAGATAATGAGAAGGTAAAGGCAGCCTGATTCCCCCTTCATTGTTTTGACAGTTACTCTTCACAAATACTTGAAGCTATTTTCTTCAACATGCGAAATGAAAATAACCAGTCACTACTTTTACTTTTTGCTAATGTAATAAGTGAAGGATCAGCTACTAAAAAGGGATAGAATTTATAGCAACAACTGGCACCATCAAGTTGGAAACTTGGATATTCCTGGTTTAAATAACAATTTTTAAGTATCATTTTAAACTGAAAATAAGGCCCAGCAAAAATCAGAAGAAAAACAACTTCAGTAAAATTTAGCTGGATCACTAGACCACAGCTTATTTTTCAGTTGGGCAAGTACCTCCCTTCCACCTCAGCCTCTAAGCTCTGAGCCGCCAGAGTCCTGGGCTCCCTGGACCCCTGCCCAGCCCGGCGCCCGCTCCCCTGCAGCCCTGCCCAGCCCGGCGCCCGCTCCCCTGCAGCCTGGAAGGGCGGACAAGGAAGAAGCGGGAATAACCACATTACCTGCCTGGCTCTTCAGCGGGGAGGCAGCCTCCAGGGCCTTGCAAGAGCCTGTCCGGGCCATCTTGTCACTCGTCGTCTCTCTCTGCCATTAAATAAACAGACCAGGAGAACAAAAGGAAGGCCCTGACATAAACGGAGAGGCTGCCAGACGGAGGGCAGAGAGGTCCTCCCCTGGAGACGTGCTCCGCAAGCGCCAGCAGCAGGGACCCACCTCCCCCTCCCCCCTCTGCCATCTGCTGGGTGGGAGACGGGGGGGCCTCAACTCCCTGTCCTGGTCCTGCTGCCAAGACTCGGCGTGGGCGACATTCGACGTGCTACTCAAACCCGCCTCTGAACTCAAAGTGGAGTCAGCGGCCCCCGCCCGGCTGTCCTGCCAACCTGAGGGGCCCCAGGTCAGTGCTGACATCATCGCGCTAAGTCCCGAATCTGAGGATTTCAACTTGGGGACCAGCTCCAGGCGAACTTCCCCAAGATCCTCGGCCATCCCCATGTCACCACGGAGAGAAATCACCCAAACACACAGTATTGGGATCCCCAACGCTCGGGATCAGAAGTAGGTGAAGATAACGTCTCCCGACAGCCCAGGGGCAGAGCTGCGCACGGCCACCCGCCCCCTCCCAGTTCCAAGGCCAAGGCCGGGGTCCTGCCCGCAAACCCATCCCCTGCCTGCCCGGGGCCAGGGAAACGGGTCACAGGACCACACAGAAGGCACCCGGCACAGCGTGTGGATCGGCACTTGGCACCCGAAGCACCCTGTGCGTGTCAGGAACTCTCTAGGACGCGGCTTTTTACTCAGGTCGTGAGAACTAAACCCAAGGAGACACCACTACTCTCTTTATTATTTGCTATTTCCTGAGCTATCAGTGAATCAAACATTCCTACCCAGCTACTTAATGCAAATTTCGAGATCTCAAATATCCAGGGCCACACATTTTTTTAAGGCAAATATGAAATGCAAATATTTCAAAGCAACCAAGGTCCCTGTGATTGCCAGCTTTAACAACACGTGGCCAGAGGGGACGCTCACCACGTGCAGACGCCGGTGACTCAAGATGAATTTTACCTATCTCGGCGCTGGACACCTGACAGGTGCCCTGGAAGATGCTCTGTTGACCAGAAAAACTCGGGCAGGGCCCGTCTGCTCCCCTGAGCTGCAAAAGCGGCTTTAAAGACACAGGGGCACCCACATGGCTCGGTCATTTGAGTGTCCGACTCTCGGTTTCAACTCCGGTCAATCATGACCGTGCAGTTTGTGAGATTGAGCCCTGTCAGCACGGAGCGTGCTTGGGACTCTCTCTCTCTCTGTCCCTCCCCCATGTGCACGTGGTGTCTCTCCCTCTCTCTCAAAGTACATACAGAAACAGTTTTTTTAACGTTTGAAAAAGAGAATACAGATGATGTGGTGGCCACATATTTACACTTAAACAATATGTGGAATTCATTTCCATTCTTGAAGATAAAATACGACAATAAAGGAAAGAGCCTCTTAATTTAGATTGGAAGATGGTATGAAGCTTTACTCAAAACCGTAAGTACACAACTACTCTGAGAGCTATTGCTAAATAGCTTTACACAAACAGATGCGAAGTCTGTTTAAACTCCCAGTTCACGGAGAAGCTAAGCAGATGTGCGAGACGGTTTCCGCAAACGGCACTGAACCACAGAGCACACAGGAAAAGGCTCACACTCTCTATGAGCATGAGTCCCACATGCCAGAGAGGAGAATCCACTGTTTCTCTAGATGTGTGGACCCTGGCCAGGCAGTCAGCCCCTTGATACACGTTGGAAGATGCTAGAACTAGAAAGCCCTGGGGCTGCCCTTCTGTCGACCTGGGCCTTCATATTTATGCTGTCACTCTGTTGCATCAAACAGGCCTGCACGGCCTACTTAGCACTTCCTCTAAACAACACCACGAACTACCAATAAAATGAGTTCATAAAATATATTTTCAATGCCTTTAATGGATTTTGAAAAATTTTATTGGAGTAGAAGAGATCTCTAATGGACTTTGATGTTTTCATGTCAACCCATCACTTACACACTGAATAACGGCCCTGTTGACAAGAACAATTTTCAGTATACGATTTCTTTAAACCTAAAAATCAACTATTCAAAGTGTTTGGATATCAGTTTCTTTTTTTCCCCAGGTAGAGGATTCATGCCCAGCAGAGCCCAACGCGGGGCTTGAACTCACGATCCTGAGATCACGAGCCAGAGTCAGACACTTAACCGACTGAGCCCCGTACCCCTGGATGCTGTTCTTTGACAGACATGCATCCCAAGTTTGGGTTCAAGTCATGGGCAGATAGGAACTTGCTCTCTCCAGTGACCAAGGGCTTTCAGGCGGGAAGCACCCACTTACTACAGGTAACCCGGTGCCCGCTAAGCACCGGCCCAGGGGCAGGCCTCCTGCCGCCCACCAACATCCGCGGAAGAGTCACACGGAACACAGTCCTCCAGCCCGGGCAAACCCGGGCACAATTACCTTCCGGAGACCATGCTTGTCGGTCCTGAGTCTCTTCCGAGGAGCGTCTTCAATGTCAACATCTTCAGGAGGGTCCTGTGTCCTCTTTGCCTGGTTTCTTTTTTTCCCATTTACGTTACCTTGGAACGGGGGGGTGGGGTGAGGGGGGCAGACATGAAAAACACTCCTCAAGCCACCCTTCAAGTGCTGTTCACCCCATCTGGGCATTTGTGTGCAAACCCAGCCCGGGGGGCTTGCCTTGGGCCGTCCTTCAGGGCCGAAGTACCACAGACCGAATCTCTCTGCATTCTGCAAGCGTAACATCAAACGCTGGAGAACCCTCATCTAATCTACAGATACTTAGATGGGTATTTCTCGTAATTACATTCTAATGAACGAGAACACTGAACGTCAGTTTAACCCAAGAGTTTACCAACATTCAAAGACCATGGAATTTAAGTGGAACTTTAAGGAGGACACCACTCGCCACTTCTGCTACGTTTCCTTAAGGAAGCACGTTGGGAAGGGGCACTCCAGTCAGCACCTACACACTAAGGGTTTTCTACGTGTGGTTTGTGCCAATTACAGGTTTCCAGGAAAATCAGCTAATCCAAGTCTTAACGCGTCCACACAGCACCGACCTAAGAAAATAAGACATGGGGTAATCTTACTGTGCAGGAAGAATCTGCAGAGCAAATTCTACAGAGGTGACTAAGTTGAACACGCCAAGATTTCCATTCGCATGACTCTACCACAGAGGTGCAGGGCTTACTTCTGGACTGTTTGGGAAAAACATCTTGTGGGAGGGCAGCGCTGTCCTCGAACCTCACTACCAAGTGGTACAGAGCACTTGGGCCAGGAGCGTGGCGCCCAGCAGCGCCTCCCGAGGAGGGCACCCGGCCAGGGCAGACCCAAGCACCTCCCAGGGCAGCGTGAGCCAGCCCCCACCCGGCCACAGCACAGAGGTGGCGTGCCGGGCGGTGGCATCTGCCGAGGGGTCGCCCACGCACACCTGGCACAGGGCGCGGCCAGCCCGTCCTGCCATAGCCTCCTGCATCTGGTCTGCTCAACCTCCTCAGCACGCGCCCACTGAGCCACAGGCTCCTGCCAGCAGCAACCGCCACCTGGCACCTCACCTTCACACAGGTGAGGGGGAGTCGCAGTCCTTCTGGAAGAACGTCCCCTGTACCCGAAACGAGGCAGCGCGTTTCGTACTGAGGTAAGCAACGTGCACATCTGTCTGACTCCCTCACACCGAGGCCACAGCACAGCTCACCCCACAAACACAGCCCGCCATCTTGGTTACCAGCACGGGGCCCCTGGTGGGGAGGCCGGAGGACCCCAGGACAAGCACACACTGGACACACACACAGGAGACCAGCCCCACCCCCGTCTGCTAAGCCCTGGGCAGCCATCCCAAATGACCGCATGTGACCCACGACCACATTCACATTTACTCCAAGGGTAGTTAAATCTGGCTTCTGAAAAACAGAGTCAGGCCATCTTCTGCCGTTTAAAGAAAATGCACAAATCCAAAATATCCTTACTTATCTACATTACAGTATTTGCAACAAGCCCTGAACCAACTGGACAAAGTCAACATTAACGTATCAGAGAGTCACACTGGAGATCTAGAAAGCCCTAAAATCAAGATCTTCTGTGAACACAACAGAAAGGTCTTCTAGTGCGTGTGCAACTGGTCAGATGCACCAGTGCTGATCTAGACACAGTTGGTGCACACAAGGAAAGTGCAGTTACTTCTGGCTCCTGATCCCCTGCGGGGGGGACTCCACACACTTTACACTGGGCCTCTCCAAAGCTCTTCAGTGATGAACCTTCAAGTACAGGACTGTTCTGTATTTTAAACTGAGAACCAAACACGTCCCACTTATTTTTTACGTCAGAAATGTCAGTTTTCCACAACATGTGTGTCCCAGCACGCACAGATGACAGTCTCCACTGCCCACGGGCCCCAGACCGGGGCTTGGCCAGCCACACTCACACGCCGCACACCTCAGCAGGCACGCCCGCACGGCTTTGGGTTTACCAGAGTCTTCTTCAGCCTGGGGAGAGGCCACCAGGGCGAACTTGGTGTGATAGCGCGCCTTCTGCTTCTCGTTCAGCATGTTCCACTGCGACACGAGCAGCTCTTCGATCTCCTCGGCCGAGGCGTCAGGGTGCTCCGCCACCACCTGTGGGCACAGCAAAGGCGGGGTGAGAAGGCCACGCACTTGCAGCCCCTGGGGTTCCGTCCGCCCCGAGTCCAGGCTCAGCCACAGAGAACTCAGCACGTGGCACGTTTACCCCCATGTCACGGAACCGAGCCCCACAGGAGCATCGAAGAAAACTAGTGAGGATCTGATGCCATCGCCCCCGGATGCTCACTAATAAAAACAGGGTGATGAATCTTATGACAACTCAGGAAATACTAAATGGCAAGAGGAAAATATATATTTTCCCAAAATGACTGAATTATGAGTAAGTTACGATTTTCTAGGTGTCCTGACAAGTCAGCAGTGAGAAAAGTGCCATCAACATGGTGACAGCACATATCCGGGCCTCGGGCACACGCCCGGGACACAGGACACGGGGGACGAGCCAGCAGTGCCATGCCCCATCATGGGCCAGGTGCAGCCGCACCCCGGAAGCACGCCAGAAACCCAGGCCCCGCCCCAGCCTTCCCCGAGGTCTCTGCATGACTCCCATGCACCCTGAAGTCCGATTCCTGGGCCCGCGGCCTTGGCTGCACGCTAACCACCTCGGGACTTGTAAACCCTCTGGCGCTCAGGCCCGCCAAGGCCGGGTCGCCCTCTGGGCCTGGTGTCGCTGCGGGGAGGACTCTGGGGCTCCATTGTGCCCCCAAGCTTGAGAGCCACCACCAGCAGAGGCGGCAGATTACGGCCTGCAGGCCAAGCGAGCCCCACCTGCTGTCCTCTGTGGGGTCCAGGAACTAGGAATTGATTTTACACTTTTAAATGGTTGGGGGACAGTCAGAAGTACACTTTGTAGCTCATAAAAATTACAGGAAGCTCGGGTATCAGCGTTTGTGTCTAGTCTTATTGGACATTGGCCCCAGGCATCCCTTTCGAGCCTCCGAGGGCCGCTTTCCGGCTCCAGCAGAGCTGAGGACCCGTGACAGCCCTGACAACCACCTCAACTGCCCCTGAGGCTCCTCCAGAGACGGTGTGATGCCCGATTCCGAGCACTGGCCAGCACGCCCCGGAGCCAGACCGCACGCAGGTCGGCCCTGTGGACGCGGGTGAGTGAAGGTGTGGTGTTGTCCTCGGTGGCGCGGCTGGGCAGGGGGAGGTGGCGCGGCCGAGCAGGGGGAGGTGGCTCTCCCACCTGCCTGACCAATACAGGCAACCTCTGCCCCAAAATGCAACCCCCACTCACACCACGGTCGCCACAGTCCGCTTCCTATAGCCTCTTGTGCTCCCCACTCCTCTGTGTCCCCAAGGGTCACTGGCATGGCCCCAGCTTCCCCCAGCCTTGGATCCGAGCCCGCATGCCTCCATACGTGGGCGCGCAGCCATCCAGCCCCGGTTCCCCTGTGAACTGGCGCCACCGTCCCCACACACATCTGCTCTCCCCTCTCATCTGGGGGCTCCCCTGCCTCTGGGGCGGCAGGGTTCTCTCCTGCTGCCTGGCCTGAGGGATGAGCTCACCAGCCCCAACGCTTCAAGCACCAAAGGTCTCAGACCTTCAAGCCGCAGAAGCTTCTGTGCAGAGCTTGAACTCACAGGATGCTTGCCTTCTAGAACTCTCCACTTGAAGATTCCTCAAGATCAGCACGTGCATTTGCGAACCCCCTGCCCTCCTTGATCACCCACCCAAGAGTACAATGTCCTCAATCAGAATTAATCCTAACAGTGTGCACAGCTTCCTCATCAAACAAGATTCCCCACTCCTCCTTGGGGCCCCCTTCCCCCTGCACCCCCCTCCCCGCCAGGCTGGCCAGCCCCTCTCCCGGACACCTCTGCACCCACTCCACCTGGATGGCTATGGTCTCAGCAGCCAGTCTCCCGGCTCGCAGTCCTACCTGCCTCTCTGCTGACGTTCCCACCCTTAAAGGTCTCCCTCCTGGCCCACATGTAGGGTCGAGTCCCCGCCATGGCACCGTCTTCCGTGGCCCCTCAGGACCTGGAGTCCATCCTGATTCCCCTCCCCAGACAACTCTGCTCAGGAACACGATGGCTCTGTCTCTCCGCAGGCCACCCTCCCCCAGAAACATTATCCTTCACCAGGCTGACTCCGGAGCACCCTCTTGATTTCAGCTACAATCTTACCTGGCTGCTTGCCTGCCTTCCAGAAGCATCCTGTGCCCGGGGCAGGAAATAAAATGTCAGGGCACCACCACCCCAGCTGCAGTGCTCACCTTGAAAGCCGGTGACTTTTCACCTCACCACCCCTGTGTGCTCCAGCCAGGGCGCCAGGGCACCTCTGCCCTGGTCTCTGGTTACCAGAGCAATGGCTGTGCGCCAAGGCCTCCACACCTCATCCACGCAACCGTGCAGCGTAATGGCTGCCAGTCTGCATGCTCGCGGACATGCGTGTGCACACGCACGCACAAAGGCGCACACGCACACACAGGCACATGTGTGCACACTTAGGGCCAAGTCCCCACTCCTTCCTGCCTGCATCCTCCCGCTGGCAAAGGACAGTCACTTTACATGTCCGAGTTCCATGAAGCTAGCCCTGAGGCAGCGACAATCGTGCTGGCCTCAAAAGGCCCTCGTGAGAACTGAACAGTTTTCCCAGGGGCGCCCAGGGGGCTCAGTCGGTTGAGAACCCCCCTCCTGACTTCAGTTCAGGTCAGGATCTCACAGTAGGTGAGTTAGAGCCCACGCCAAGCTCTGTACGGACAACTCAGAGCCTGCTTCGGGTGCTCTCTCTTTCTGCCCCCCGTGCCCCACGTGCACAGTCTCCCTCTCACAAAATAAACCTAGAAAATAAATTAAAAATTTTCACAGTGACATACTGGCAACATGTCTCACAGATGGTTAAACACTCAGTGCTGGCTACTTCCATAATTTTAAGAAACTACCTTAGACATAGAGAAAGATCTGGAAAACCAAATACAAGCTCTGATGCGGTGCTGACTCAACCGATGACGGTACAAAGATACCGTGCACCCCTCAGGGACCGCACTCCCTGCCCTCAGCCCACCTGCCTCCTCACATACCCTTTCAGAGCTTTGTGCTGCTCTTTAGACTTCTGAAATGGTCCCGGCACCCGCCTTCCGAGAAGCCCCATGAGCCGCCCCCAGGACTCCTGCCTCCCTGTGAGCAGCACCACCAGCGCAGCCCGGTGCACAGTGTAGACAGGCGACACACTGACTTTTGAGTCTGGACTTACAGAAGACCTGGCCCTGACCTCCCCTGGCTCTCTGGCTCCACGAGAAGCCTGCCTGGGTGGACAGGACCGCAGGCTGAGGTCCCCTGCAGGCGGTACCGGTACAGCACCTCGGAAGACCATCCCCCAGCCCCAGCCAACATGGTAACTGTGACCTCATGGGCTCCCTGAGCCAGAATCACTCAGCTAAGCTGCTCCCAAGTTCCTGACCTGCAGGCACCGTAGGAGAATCCCCGTGCGGTGGTGGTGGTGGTTTTTAAGTAGGCTTCACGCCTAGTGCGGAGCCCAGTGTGGGGCCTAAACTCACCATCCTGAGATCAAGAGTCAGACGTTCATCCGACTGAGCCACCCAGATGTCCCTATGTGTGTTGTTTTAAGCCACTAAGTTCTGAGGCAATGTGTTACACAGTACTAGGTAACTACCACAAACGTACACACAAAGGAGAAAGACATAAAGCATGGTTCAATTCTAATACATCAACAAAAATCAGGATCGGGGAAGGTGAAAAGGATTCTTTAAAACTTGGAAACAGAGATCATACACATCAGTCATCAATGGCACTGCTACTGACGCTGAAGCCTTTGGAGGACTGTGGGATTTCCACCACCACGGGGCTCCCCCCGCTGCGCTAGCTTCCGTGCCTGCAAACAAAGTCCCCCCACCCCCACCCCACCCACCCACCCACCCATCCCTCTGTGGACTCTGTCCTCCAGTGAATTTTCATCACCCCCACCGCAGCCCCTGCAACTCTATCCCAGGAACACCGCCACAGACACTTATGAGCTGAGCCTGGTGGACAAAGGTAACCAAGCAATACATGTTTGTGAAGAACTCAATCCACTTCACAAGGCAGAATATTTCCCTTCATTTGCAAGAAGGAACTTGAACTTCAAAAATTCAAAAAAGTCACGAGGTGGCAGCCAAATGTCTTTGAGAGTCATAGTCTTCTATCTAGTGACCCTGGAGAAGGGGCAGGAAGCAGAGGGGCGGCTTCATTCAACCCTGGTTCTCAAGGGCTGGCCACTGATTCATCAACTAACCACCAAACGAAAACTATCCTTGGAGACACCACCACCCCTCAAAAAGAAAAAAAAACCTAGAGAGACTCAGATTATTCTCCAGGGTGACTCAGAGAGCTGCCTCCTCAATCCAAGTCTACAGTTACTTACTACAATTGCTTCTCGGCCTTTTGGCTAAGATCAAATGTACAATCACTTTTTACACAACCAGCAAAAACACACTCATGATAACAACAAAGTCACCAAAACAGTTACAGAACATCCTAGGCTTCATCACTTTTCTGACAACAGAATTACCCAAAACCAACCAACAGCTGGGCACAGCTGGAAGGGAGGGGCCCATGCCCACCCCCCACCCCCCCGGCCCGAACAGAGACTGGTGCGTGCAGGGCAGGGCATCTGTCTCGATGCTGCATGGAATCCTCACCGGGCACCCTTCCGTTTGCGTTTCTGCATTTACTAGGTCAAACCATGCGTCGCGTGCTCTGGAGAGGTGCTCGGAGCCGGGGGTCTCCCGGGCAGCGGCACGGCTCCCCGAGTGCCCAGCACCCCGCACACGTCAGCCCTTCGGGGCACAGCTTGTCAGCAGCGTTTGGAGGGATAGGCTTGTGTTTGTTCTCAGCACTTTCCTTAATACCGAAAGGGCCATCCTGAGAGCAGAACGGGTCCCCAAAGGCAAAACGGGTGTCTCTGGAAAGCAGTTTGATTTCTCAGGCACCCACTTTCTCTCAGAGCTCAGCTGCGTGGCCAGACCACGGAGAAACAGCTGGAGTGTGGCCAGCGGGCTCCTGTCAAGACACCTGCCCGATTCCCAGAGCATGCAGCTGTCCGGCCGCCACAGCAGGGGCCTCCGGGCCCCACGGCGGTGCCCTTTCGAGCTCGGCACTGACGGCCCTGGTCCGCAGCAGGCCCGGCAGGGACCGTTCCCGCTGCTCCGTGCTGCGCACCACCTCCAACCCAACCGAGGCCGCAGCTCCCCCACCAGGCGCCGGCACCTTCCACGGGCAGACCTCTCAGCTCGGAGACGGAGGGCGTACATTCACAGCTGCAGGTTTACTCTTTGGAGGTGGAAGGGGCAGACGGGTAGGTAAAACGGGGTGCAGCGCACTTTTCACACTTCCACAAGTGACGGCCTCCTGCGGGACCTGCAGCCGGCCGCCTTCGTGCTGCCCAGAGTCAGGCCACAGGAGCGCCCCGCAGCTGTCACTCCTGGAACCACCTTTCAGTTGAGGACCCTGTGCCGTCTCCTTGGGCACAAGGGCCACTTTCTCCAGGGTAAATACCTGGGAGTGCCATGCTAAGACATAAAAAACACGCATCTTCAGGGCACCAGCCTGGCTCAGCTGGAAGAGCGTGTGACTTGATCTCAGGGTTGTGACTTCAAGCCCCACCCTGGGTATAGAACTACTCAAATGGAGAAAAAAAATAAATTTTTAAAATAAAAACTTTGAAAACACAGAACAAAACAAAAAAACATGCATCTTCAATTTCACTCTATGTTGCCAAATTTCTCTTGAAACCAAGCGTAAGGAATGGCGGTCTCCCGCGCCGGATGGGGGCTCTCGCTGCCCGTCCTTCCTGAGGCGCAGGGCGCAGGGCTGTGGGGCTCACGCGGCGGCCGCGGACGGTCCCGTGCGGTTCCCTGGCTGCCAGCAAGGCTGAGGGGCAGCTCTCTGCGGACACACTGGCCGTCTGGGCTCTTCTGGACATCGCCGTTTTCATAAACTTCAAAACAGTCTGAGCTCTGCCCCCAGTGTGTCCCCTCATCCTGCTCCTACGTTTTAACGCAGCTCCTCATGGGCCTGACTGGTTTGCCCGAAGAAACCCTCCCCTCTCGAAAGCACAAAGGTGTCCCACAGCGGCTGGGTTCCGGAAGGCCTGGGGTGCTCCCGGAGCCCATCCAGCCTGCCCAGCTGGACCCTCCCCATCTGCTTCCACGTGCCACAAGTCTGCTTCCGGGTTCTTCTCCGGGTGCGGTCACCGCCGCCAGCGACACAGCCTCCCACGTGGTGGGGCGAGGCCCCAGGCGGGTTTCTCTTCAACGTGACTACTCATCATCCACTTACAAAGTGCAAACAAATTCCTACTGGGAGTTTTATTAGGATTACATGGAGTTTTATAGTTTAATATAAGGTAAATTGACAACTTCAACTTCAGAATATGAAACCTTCCTATATATTAATGTGTATTCAGTCAGGTCTGCTAAAATACCAAGTTATTTTTTCCAAGGTCATACAGATTTTGTTATATTTTCTCTTTTTTCTTCATATTTTTATTTATAACTCTCATTAGTTAACATATAGTGTAACACTGGGTTCAGGAGAATCCAGTGACCCATCCCTTACATACAACACCCAGGGCTCATCCCCCAAGTGCCCTCCTCAGCGCCCATCCCCCATCGAGCCCACCCCCACCCACCTTCCTCTGTCAACCCTCAGTGTTTTCCCTATCCTTAGAAGTCTCTTGTGGTTTGTTTCCTCTCTTCTTCTTCTTCCTCTTTCCTCTCTCTTCCCATGTGTTCATCTGTTTTGTTTCTTAAATTCCACGTATGAGTGAAATCATACAGCATCTGTCTTTCCCTTACTGACTGACTTCACTTAGCATAATACACTCTAGCTCCATCCACATCACCACAAATGACAAGATTTCCTTCTTTCTGATGACTGAGTAGTACTCCATCGTACACATGTACCACACATCTCCTTTATGCACTCATCAGTCTATGCACATTTGGGCTCTTTCCATAGTTTGGCTGTTGTTGCTAATGCTGCTATAAACAATGGGATGTGTTACATTTATTTCTTGATACTTTATATTTTTATTGCTGTCATAAATGGTATCTTTTTTTTAGTATGATTTTAAGTAATCTCTACACCCAATGTGGGGCTTAAACTCACAACCCCCAAGATCAAGAGCTGCACGCTCCACCAACCGAGCCAGTCAGGTACCCCAAATGGTGTCTGTCTAATATTAATTTCCTTTTTGCTGTTGTTTTTGTATACCAGCCCTAGCGAACGCTATCAATTCTGCAGATTTTCTGTAGATTCTCTCTTTTTTATATGTTCTTGAGAGACAGAGAGTGCGCATGTGTGCATGCTACTCAGCCTCACTGGCATCCCACTGGGGTGGGATGGGGTGGGGGACACCTGAAGTGGGGTCTGTGCTGACAGCACGGGGCTCGAACTCATGAATCACAAGATCATGACCTGGGCCAAACTCGGATGCTTAACCGACTGAGCCACCAGGCACCCTGTAGATTCTCTGAAGTTTTCTACACAACCCTCTGCAAACAAGGACACCTTTATTTCCTCCTTTACAATTATTCCTTTTTTATTTGTTTTCCTTACCTTACTACCCTGGCTACTATTTTCACTACAAGACTTAACGTAAGTGGTAAAGACAGGCATTTTATCTTGTTCACAGTTTTAAAGAGAATGCTTCTAAGGTTTCATTGATAAGTATGATGCTTGCTGAAAGTTTCTGATAGATACTCTTCAACAGACTAAGGAAGTTACCTTCTAATCCTGGCTTGCTAACTTTGTATCAAAGAGCAATGAATTTTATCAAATGCCTTTTCTCCATCTACTGAGTAGAAAGATCGTTTAATCTGCGACATAGTGAATCACATACTAGATTTTCTCCCATTACACCTTTATGTTCCTTAGAAAAGCCCCTCCCAACCCACTCACTTCAATATCGAACATCACCAAAACCAGGGGCCGAATCCCTTCAGTTCTTTACAACCAAGTCCTTACCGTGTACTAACCAGTGCCATATTCTATGAAGATGGATTAAGAAAAGTGTTCAAACGCTTTCATCATCAATATATTCCTCCCTGGCATCTCCTTGTCCACGAGGGAGAGATGTTTAGTACCCACAGGCCCGGGCAAGCATCTCCACCCTGCAGGATGAAAGTGGCTGTTCCCTGATGATACTCACGCATTACAGCTAAAGCCTCTGCAACGCTCACTACAGACAGCGCCGAGAGCGCTGTAGAACGGATGGATGGCGCTGAAGGGATGTTCCCCAAACTCAGGGACCCCCAGAATAAACACACAACTGAGAACCCGGCACAGTACCGACCTCATCCCTGTGCTTCTGACAGAAGACCAGAAACTGGGCCGCCGCGTCTCCCTTTCTGCTTCGTGGAGTGGAAGCCGTGGCCTTCTTCCTCCCAGGAGGAGACCCGACTCCTCTCTTGGGGTCGGCCTCTGCCATCTTTTGGGGAGTACTCTGTACTGTCTCAGGGTCACTTGCTCGGGTTTCGGCAGAGCTAGCCAGCTTCACTCTCCGCCTTCTCTTGATGGGAATGCCCTCTTCTCGCATGGACGTGGGGTCAGCGGCAGCTTCTTCAGGGACTCCTGAGGGTTCTAGCATCTGTCCCGGAGGCGGAAGCTCCATAGAAATGCCTGCCTCCTTAGCTACGTGAGGGTTGAGATGAAGCTGGTCCCCCACGTAGAGGAAAGTGAACTTGGCTTTCCGCTCCTCCACTGACATGCTTGCAGCTTCTTCAGCTTGAACGATGCCCATTTCCCATTGGGCCCTCAACTTCCCTGAAATAGGTTTCAACAGCTGAGAAGAAAACCATAAAACACTGTAAATTTCATTATACAAACAAAAAAGTTAACCCACTTTAAAGAAGAATACTTTTAGAAGTCCAGACAAATTTAGAAATCAAAAGCTACAAAAACCAATTAACGTGAAGGTCTAGACAGAATTCAGCCCAATGTAATAACTGTTTCTTTAAACCAATTCCAATCCCATTTAACTAATGTAACATATATACTACATAGTATATGTCATAGATAACACTTTACATATTTTTATGTAAAGAAAAATAAAAATTATAAAAGAAATTATCTCTGATTATCATCCAGTGAGTAAAATGAATAAACTATGTCTCTAAGGACACTTGCGGTATTCTGTAACACAACATACTTGGGCAAAATCAAACAATGATAGACATAAACCATTATATCAAGCAACTGTAATTTCAAAAATAAGATAAATAATTAAGAGTAAAAATCATTTTGGTCTAAAATTATACTTAAGGAACATCTATCACCTTAATTTTCTCAGCTTTCGTGGGTGCCTGCTTGGCACTTTCCTGGCATAATTTTTCAAACTGTCCTTCTCCTTCAAAAGCTACAAGGCTCTTCTCAAATATCCAAGCTCTTTCTGGGGCATCACCAAAGAATTGTACGTGATACTGGCGTGCACTCTTTTTCTGACCTAGTTTTTAAAATAAAATGTTAGAACTTGAAAGTCAGAATTTGGGATCAAATTAGGCAAGTCTATTAATAATTACTGATATGAAGTTGGAAGCTGCTTTGAAGTCATGTTATTTGGTTCTGTTTCAGTCTGTTAACCTCAAAAAGAAGCCCTACTCTTTTTATCCCCACCAAACTCCATGTCAAAGAGAAAGGAAACACACTTATGAGGGACTTAGGGGAGATTCAACTTCGACTAGGAAAGAAAGTACATAAATGCTCTCCTTTATCTCCTCCATCAAGATCCACTTAAAAAGAGAACCAAGAGAAGACATCATAACAGGGCCATTCAACAGAGAGGGTGTCAGGCAGCAACAAATGGGATAGAGACTGGTGTCAGACACCCTGGGTTCAAATCCCAACCCCATCACCTACCAGCTGGGCAACCATGGACCGGCTACTCACTCACAATGCTCAGAGGGGGAATCAGGGTACCAATGACCTCTGAAGGCAGCCATGAGGCCACACGGTAACCCCTCAGATGTCCACTGCTGTTCTTCTTTGCAAAAAGAAAAAGCCGCATCCTATGGTGCAGCAAGAAGGAAGATGGGTGAGGAAAGAGACACTTGATCCCAAAATCCAAGAGAGGATCCCAAAGTGCCGTATGTGGCTGAAGAAGAGGAAGAATGGAAACAGGCTGGTTACAAGTGGAGGGAGAAAGGGGAGTCCCCACAGGAGGACGGGGGGCGCCGGCCAAAAGAAATCCAAGAACACTGCCTACAGAACCAACACATCCCAGGGGAAAAGTCTCCATTGAGACTTTTGAGGTCCCCCCAACTAAGTGGCCAATGGCCAGCTAGACCCTCTAAAAATAAGCTAACAGTCTCCCCACATATGGACTGCAGCAGCTCTGAGTGGTGCGCTCTCAAATGCAACATCAAGGACCAACCCAGGACCAGGAAAGCCTCCAGCATAAACAACCCCAAAATACACAGAAATAAGCAACCACTGAGGGCCACACACACAATGCCAGGAAGAGAGGACACATGACAAACAAAACCTCTAGTTTGCTATGGAAAGAGACAAATAAAAAGAGCTACCAGAAACTTCAAAATACAATTATGAAAAAAGAAAATCATTAAGAAAGCTTGGAAGGGAAGTTAAGAAATCTCCCAGAAAAAAGAAAAGATTAAGATGAAAAACATCTACTCCTGTAAGAAACCTACATGATCAATCCAGGAAGGACCATACTCAGGTAACTGTCCTTCTAGAGACAGAAACAGAGAAAGTGGTCAAAGAATTGGACAACAAAAGACCACGTTTTAGGACTAGAACAATTCTAAGTGTCGCGTCCAGTGCCCACACCAAGGCGCGTCTTCGAGGCATTTAAGGTGCTGGAGGAGGACCGTTTCCATGCTGCCAGAACAAAACGTAGAATGGGCGTCAACAATTCTGGACGCTGGAAGGAAATGATGTCATGTCTTCAAAATTCTGAAAAGAATGATTTTCAACATAAAATTCTATACTGAGCCAAACCGTGCATCAAGCGTAAAGATAGAGAAGTGGCATCCTCTGAACCACAAGGACTCAAATTTACAACCCGTATACACTTACTTAGAATACCAAAAAAATATATGCCAGCAAAAAAAAGAAAACTGACCAAAAGCACAGCGTGTAACCACAGACAACAATGCACGTAACTCAGGAACGCGTCTTTAAGAAATCTAAGATTACTTAATGCAGAAGAGTGCCGGCAGTACAGACTGAAGCAGGAAAATGGAAAATTCTAGCAGAGAGCTCCAGGGGAAGAAAAGATGAGGAAAAAAAGAACTCTTCTGTGCCAAAAGAAAATCTGAGCAGCAAGGAAAGATGGTTAAAAAATGAGATCCAAGGAGCAGAAAATGGCAAACACAGGTTTTCACTTTTTCCCAATAGAAAAATATACATAAAAAGATGAGTTTCAGGGACAGAAAAATGAAATTTGAAAAACAAATAAGACTGTATAGACAGTAAAGCATAGGATTTAAAAATAAAAGCAGGGGCGCCTGGCTGGCTTAGTCAGTGGAGGCACAACTCCGGATCTCGGAGAAGAGGCTCGAGCTCCACACAGGGCACAGAGCCTACTTTTTCAAAAACAAGAAAGGCAGTAATTAACTCCAGGAAAAAACAAAAAGTTGTACAAGAAAGAAAATGCCATTATAGAATACACTTTGCTTTACATTGCATGATATTTACATAAGACCCCAAATTATGTAAACATTTATATTTGATGTAATAAATATACCAAGTTAATTATATGCAGAAGATGAGAATAAATTATTTTTTTGAGGATAAATTATTGAAGGAAAATTTTCCATAATAGAAAATCCACAGAAAATATCTAAATGATAAATCAAAAATAGTAAGTTAATTGGGCGTCTGGGTGGCTCAGTCGGTTAACCATGTGGCAGCTCGGAGCCTGGAGCTGCTTCAGAGTCTGTGTCTCCCTCTCTGTCTCTGCCCCTCCCCTCCACGCCCTATAAAAATGAATGTTTAAAAAAATTTTTTCTTAATAGTAGTTAATCCAACTATATGACGTTCTGGAAAAGGCAAAACTATGGAGACAGTAAAAAGAACAGCACTTGCTGGAGGCTCAGGAGGAAGGGGAGATGAACAGGCAGAGCAGAGAGGCTTTTCAGGGCATTGAAACTATTCCGAACGATACTATAATGAGGGATGGATGTTGTTACACATTTGTCCAAACCCATGGAATATATACAACACCAAGTAGGAACCCTAATTTAATCTATAGACTTTGGGTGATTATGATGTATCCCTGTAGGTTCATGGATTGTAACAAATGTACCGCTCTGGTGGAAGATGGTGACAGGAAGGAAGGCTGTGCATATGTGTGTGGGGGCTATCAGTACCTCAATTCTTCTGTGAACTTAAAACTGCTCTGAAAAAAAATAAAGCCTTTTAAAAAAAGTAGTTAAAACTAGAAGAAAGTGTTGGAAGTGTTAAAAATAATTAGTCCTAAGGAGGAGAGTGGACTATTTTTCACTATTAACCTTTCAAGTGAATTTGATTTGTTTGTTAAATGTGCATACTTATTTGGGGCACATGGTGGCTCAGTTGGTGAAGTGCCTGGCTTCAGTCATGATCTCGCAGTTTGCAGGTTCAAGCCCTGAATCTGAGCCTGCTTCAGATTCTGTGTCTCCCTCTCTCTTTGCCCCTCACTCACTCATGCTCTGTCTCTCAAAAAAATAAATTAATAAATAAATAAAATAAAAATAAACATTAAAGATTTATTTAAGTGTGTATATGTCTTTGATGTTACAATAGGTGAGATTCAAAACTATGTTAAGGGATTTGTGACTTCTTCCATTACTTTAATACTTTGAAAGAACTTTCATCACAAAAATCACTATAGACATATGTCACACCATTTGCATAATCAAGGTCTGTTACAATACATATAATGAAACAATATGAACTTACATTACTTTTTATAAATGGTTACACAGAAAAATGCTCCTTACAGATCAAGTGGGAAAAAAAAAAAAAAAACAGAGATAAATGCTATAGTCCGATCCCAAGTTTGTAAAATAAATGTAATTAAAGTTCTTTCCTGCTTAGAAATTCGGTAACAACATAATTCAGGTTTTTCCTATTTTTGTGGGTTTCTTTAATCCACATGAATTTCACTGGTTCAAGTTGAGAGGTGAATATTTCAGTGTTTTATTTTACCAGGTAATTAACCAGCTGTCCCACCATTTATTAGTAATTATTTCTTCCTGGGCTGATTTCTGATGTTCATCAATCATGTTCAGTACAAAAACGCTGGTCATTGGCTCCTCCTACCCACACAACCTTCTAAAGAACCTGTCCTCCACCAACAGCCCAGGGAACCTAATCCGCACTACGATCCTTCTGTCCCCATCATGGCCCACTGGACTCAAGGTGACCCCGACCCTCTGGGCAAGAATGAGCCAGAATCTCTTCAGATTCTGCAGAATCCTCTGAGCTGACAGCAGTCACCCATACATGCAAAATGGACCCCACAAAGACACAAGGCTGCTTTGGAGCTGAAGCTCCATGGAGGAAGAGAAGCAATTAAAAAAAAGAAGAAGAAGAAGAAGAATGCAGACAAGTGTCTACAGAAGCAATAAAGAACGGGGACAAAATCACAAGGACATGACACCACAGAGCTCCAGAGGAAATAAAGGACAAGCATCGCCTGCCTGAATTTCCAGGTCGAGTCCCTGGGGGCACTAGAGCACCAAAACAGGGAAAGCAGAAATGGACAAAATTGCGACCAGAAAAAGGCACATTCACTATCACAATCGATTACTTCAACATACCTTTCTTAATAACTGAGAGAATAAGCCAAAAAGGAAAAAATCAGTAAGGGGATTATACTATCAAATAACCCAAGATACAAGAAAGCCAGATTACCTAGAATATTTTTAGAAAATGCTGGAATTTAGAAATAAAGCAATGAGGGTGCCCTTCCATAACAGAAAATGTGACAAAAAACATTTTCCACAACAGAAAACGACATGACTTCAGACAGCAGTTATCTGATGAGGAGACTAGTACGACACAGGTGTGCCCTGGAGACGGTGAAGCTCTCTGGTGTGACAGAATTGTTTTCTTCATAGCGTAGTATCTAAAACCTACATTTATCTTCTGTTTCCAACCTAAAGAGTCAGGGCTCAAAGCTGTTCACACCCACATAGATACCCTGGTAGATAACAGGCAAGACAAGTTTGGCTGCTGTGCATCACAAAAATGCTATTTTAACATTTATTTTGAGAGAGAGTGTCAGCAGGGAGGGGAGAGACAGAAGGGGTGGGAGTCCCATGTAGGCTCTGCACCATCAGCAGAGAGCCCAACTTGGGGTTCGATCCCATGTACCGTGAGATCATAACCTGAGCCGAAATCAAGGGTCAGACGCTCAACCAACTGAGCCACCCAGGCGCCCCTATTACAAAAATGCTATTAAAAGACTTCCATTAGCTTAGCTTTTCAAAGGAAATCTGAACTTTCAAAAGGCCTAGATTGAGCTGTACTCTCTTCTGCATGGATACTTACTGTACATCAGATTTTAGATCTGAAATCATTACGAAGACCCAGACCCACATACAGCTATAAATCCAAGAGTGATAAGTGGGGGGGGGAGGGGAGCACAGCTACACAAAAAGAAATGAAGAAAAGCTGGGGTGGGTGCAGGGGCAGGGTGAGGGAGCTGCCTCACACAGGGAAAGACGTGTCCGCTTCCCAAGGCCCCCATGCTCAGCCAGCTCCAGGCCAGAAGCCGTCCTTTCTTCAGGTCCCTGTCCTTCCCCAGTGAGGATGCCTAAACCCCCAAAGCTTGCCCACCACTCACCGTGTCTCTCCTACCATGGGGTTGCTGCATGCCAAGCGTTCAGAAACCGTAAACGGACCCCAAAGCTCCCCTGGGAGCCAGGTCTCTGTCCTGCCCGGAGAGCTACCTCACACGTGTCTGCAGTTCTCGGTCTGCCGTAGCCGTGACCACTAGCAGTGCCCACATCTGGGCTTCCATACACTGCCTCCTTCTAAAGGACCCAGGTTTCCTCCAAGGAGACGCTGACACACGATAAAGTGTAAATGAGCCTGAAGCCCCTTGCAGTTGTCCCCAGGGGACACCCTCCTCCCCCGCCCCCAGGCTCATGAGACACATCAAAAGAACACAGCTGAAAGGGACTTGATGGGACTCCTGCTGGTTAAACCTGGGACAACTTGGGCGTTAAAGAGTAAGGACTGTGAATCACAACTAAATGTTTAGGAGGAAGCTCATTTTCACAGGAAAATGCCAGTTAATTAAACACAGAAGGAAGCAGGATAAAAATGGGCAGGTACATTTGCTCAGCCGATGGGTCATAAAGGAGTGTGGAGGGCACGCAGAAGGGCTGGCAGGGGAACGTGGTGTCCACGCGTGGCCACAGGGCACTCAACCAGTGACAAAGGAGGGCTGCCCCTTTCCACCAGAGAGCTCCACCGGCCAGCAGCGACCGGGAAGTGGGACGGCAGACCGAGAGCTCCCAAAGCAATTCCACCGAGACGCACGTCCTCACGGTTTCCTCTGGCCCCGTTTCTTCTCGGAGGTCATGGGAGCCTCCTACGGGCCGTCTGCAGGCCGTCCACAGGCCCTCTTCCTTCTAACTACTTCTCAAATCACGTTACCAGTCTTCCCAAGGTGATCTGCTTGTGATCACGAGCACCCCCTCCCCTATGTCCCCAAACAACTCCTGGAGAAACACACTGCAAGAAGCAGGTACCTGGTGACGGGCCCCACGTAAGCCCCTTCCCTCAACACCCGCACAGGACTCCTGAGTCTGATCACCACACAGCAGCGCCGTTAAGGCCGGGGCTGGGGGCAAGGAGCGCCGTGCGGGAGTGCGGGGACCGGGGGAGGCTGGACAGCTGGGTGCAGTGCAAGCACCCTGTTCGATCCAGACTGAGGGGAAAACACAGGCAGAGGGAAAACCCTGGGGACGTCACACGAGGGCCATCGTGTCACTGCTGGGGGGCTTCCCTGCATGCGGCTGGTGCTGAGATGGGCGCGAAGCGGTCCTTGTCGCTGACATGCGTCCGCGTGAGGCAGCAGGACGCCCGCAGTGTGTTCACAAACAGGTGAGAGTGCAAGGGCGTCCAGCATACTGTCCCACTTCGAACCACACGCTTGGAAGGGTTTTAAATAGAAAAGTAAGCAGGGGCGGCTGGGGGCTCAGTCAGGTAAGTGTCTGACTTCAGCTCAGGTCACGATCTCGCAGCTCTTGAGCTCGAGCCCCGCGTCGGGCTCTGTGCTGACAGCTCAGAGCCTGGAGCTGCTTCAGATTCTGTGTCTCTCTCTGACCCTCCTCTGCTCACGATCTGTCTCCCTCTCTCAAAACAAACAGTTTAAAAAATTCTTCTAATAAAAAAAAGCAAATGATAAATAAAACACTCAACAAAAAAAGACAAGATGGAATGCAAGTGTGACCCTTCAGCACTGCTATAAAAGCTGGGCCAAGTCTGGGAACGTCGAGGCACTAAGAATGGCACAAAATTATTTAAATTAAATGACCCAAAATCAGGATCATGCAGGGGGAAAACAACTGGTCAAACAGGAATGTTTTCAGTAAAGAGCCCTGGGTCTGAATGCTCACTACTCAGCACACGATGACCTTTCCAGAGCAGGGCTGGTATCATTACCCTCCATTTGCATACACAGGGAAACGGAGCTTAAAGAAATTAAGCGGTTCATTACTAGACCAAGTCAGACCCTGGCAGGCAGACTCCAGACCTCCCCAGCCCCCACCGGGAGAAGACGCTCCAATGTTGTAGGTAAAGGAGTAAACGTTCTGGGCTGAGTGAAGGCCCTGAGAGTAAAGACAGAGGAAGTGAGAGATGAATAAAAATGTGCTGTATCTGCACATCGTCTGGACAGCTGTTGGAAACTGCGGGAGTTATTTTGCTCTACATCAGGGGGAAGACGTAATGAAATTAAAGTTAATTCATCTCGGTAGCTGGGACAGAGAGACATTCAAAAGACTCCTTCGGCTACACGGGTGAGACAAGCTAGGAGCTTCATATACACAGAGCAGAAATCCCCAGACACTAAAAAGAAATTGCTGTGATGTGCTAGGCAGACCAGAGATGCTGAAGCCATGAAGGCCACACTGACTTCTACTGCAGTTTGCTGTGTGACTGGCTTATTTGTTTATTTTGAGAGAGAAAGAGAGAGAGAGAGAGAAAGCATGCATCCCTCAAGCAGGGGCGGGGCGTTGGGGGGGAGAATGCAGGCATCCCCTCAAGCCAGGGAGGGGGCGGGTGGTGAGGGAGAGGGTGAGGGTGAGGGAGAGGGAGAGGGGGAGGGGGAGGGGGAGGGGGAGAGAGAGAGAGAGAGAGAGAGAGAGCGAGAGCGTGCGCGAGCGAGTGAGCATGCACACGGAGGGGAGTGGGGTGGGGGAGAACCTCAGGGCGGCTCCACACCTAGCCCAAAGCCTGCCTGACATGGGTGGCCACTGACCCACGAGAGGACGACCTGAGGTCAGACCGGAGGGGAGACCAAGCTGGTGGTGGCGGCCTAACGACGGAGCCGTGGGCCCCCTAGGTCGTGGGCTGGGTGCTGGGAAGGATCCAGCAACACCTCATGGACACACTCGAGGGCCTGCCCGGCTTCTGTCTCACCGGCTCCTTCTTGCCACACTCCCCCAAGTCCAGACGCCTCCAGGGTGCATCCTGGGGCCCCTGAAAGCTTGTGGAAGAGGCCCCCCAATTCCGTGAGCTGAGGATGCCGACAGCGCTCCATGGGGCAGAAGCCCGAGCCAGCCGCCACCACGTGTGCTAAGCAGAGTCCGACAGCCTCAGGGACAGGACACCAGGCACAACTCCGACAGGGGCACGGCGTGCGGCCCGTCCCCAAGCGCTGCCCCGACTGCAGGGGCCGGGCAGCCAGCGGCTGGTGGGGAAGCCCCATTCAGGCCGGCAGCCGGGCAACGGGGGGACACGTCCCCGCATGCCTGTGTCCTGCCCGGAGGCCACCTGAGGCTGACCAGACGACAGTGCGAGGAGGCTGGGGGCCCGCCGGCCCAGCCCACGGCCCTGGTCACCCGCACTGCAAGGGGGCGCACGGACTCGTCGGGCGCTGCCCTGCTCAGCTCCGACTCTGTGCTCACCACCTAGCACCTTCTTCAAGCTTAAGTCAAACTTTAGAAGAACTTTCTAGAAGAATCTCAAACCATCTGAACTCGTTTTTCGCTCCAAAAACACAAGAGTTGTTATGTTTTGTGAGTTCTCCAATTATTACTTAAGTTAGGATCCACTCTAACCTATATCAACATGTTATATTCTTACTCTGCTCTTCAACTGCTCTGTGCAACAATTTATATTCCCAAGTTTCATGATGCAAAGAAGGTCATTTCTGATTTTTCTTTCTCCCCACAGGGTTAAAAAGTAAACCGGGACATCTTTATAACTCAAACTTAGTATAAAATATGATTTCTGGGGCGGCACCTGGGTGGCTCAGTCAGCTGAGTGGTCTGACTTAAGCTCAAGTCATGATCTCACGGTTTGTGGGTTTGAACCATGTCAACTGTGCTGATAGCAAGGAGCCCACTCTGGATCCTCTGTCCCCATCTTCCTGCACCTCCTCCACTCATGCTCGCTCTCTCTCTCTCTCTCTCAAAAATAAACAGTTTTAGGGGCGCCTGGGTGGCTCAGTGGGTATTAAGCATCCAACTTCGGCTCAGGGCACATGATCTCATGTCTGTGAGTTCGAGCCCCGCGTCGGGCTCTGTGCTGACAGCTCAGACCCTGCTTCGGATTCCGTCTCCCTCTATGTACTCCTCCCCTGCTCATGCTCTCTTTTGCTCAAAAAATAAACATTAAAAAATTAAAAACTAGTTTTAAAAATGCTATTTCTGAAAATCATGCTGAAATAAGGAATCATTGTACATCTAAACGATAATAAATTATTATAAAACTTGAAAAGCAATATAAAGCCAAGACCACTCTCCTTTAACACTAATTCAATCAGGTAAATTATATATCTGAGTTGGAAACAAAAAGAAATGGCAATGTGTTACATTCAAATCAATTACTAACGTTAAAGTTGCAAAAATGAACCACAGTAAATTCAACAAGAAAAAGACAAAATCCGACTCGGATGTGGGGAAAAGGCTAGAAGAGGCGCTTCTGCAGGGACACAAGTGGCCAACAAGCACACGCAAAGATGCTGGGCACCACTAATCCTGAGGGCGCTGCAAGCCACACCACAAACAGCAGGCGGACGCTGGAACCCTGGGCGCCAGGGGCGGAAGGGGCAGGTCAGTGGGCAGTGGGCACAGAGGGCCAGACCTGCAAGCTGACTGAGCGGATGGTGGAGACGGTCACGCAACACCAGCAACTTGTCAACTGTATACTTAAAAAATAGTTACGATGGTCAATTTTATGTTATGTGTATTTTAGCACAATTTCCTTAAATAGGAAAACATAAAAAGGACCACCACAGTAGGGCTGAATAAGGAGAAGTAAGAAAAAAGTTTAGAGATTAGAAAGAGTAAGTACAGAAAGAGAAAGATGGAAAAGCAGTGCATAAACACAATACCTTTAAGTTTGGTATAGCTGTGAAGGAGCGGGTCAGCAGAGACCATGCACGGCCACCAAGGGTAACCGGACACTTTGGACCACACCAAGTCGCCCACACTGTATTTCAGCAGGTGGTCTTTGTCTCTGCCAGTATTCGGACAGGACTCTTTCTTAACGGCAATCTGAAAACAAACAACAGAAGACATGCTAACACATCTAAGTACCCCTAAATCCAGCCTGTATCCAAAGACTACTCAGGCTAGAGGTTCACTCACACACACACACACACACACACACACACACACACACACACACACCTAAAAAAGGAGCATGCTTCCCTTGCTATCACTTCATCAGATGGTCCCTTGCCCTAAAGGATCAGCACAGTGCCGGGATCACACAGTAGGCACTTGACATTACGCAGGACCCTACATGACTTTCCTTGGGGTGGTGCTTTATTCACCTGGTCACAGAATTTTCATGGAAGCTCAAATCCATACTCTGACCCTTCCCCCCAGTCCCCGCCCCCGCCAGGTGTCTGTCGGTTCCCTGGAGCGCATGTGTCACGAGCACAAAAGGACCCAGAGTGGTAAGGACATCAGGAGGGCCTGGCAGCAGGTCTCAGCTCCGTATGTAGCTGAGCCCTACGGCTCTCTGAGCCTCAGTTTCTCCACCTACCACATGTGTCACTTAGGAGGCTGGAGGCCTGACCAGGGCCGCTGCCCCCCCACTGCCTCTCAGGCCTGCCCTTCAGTGGGACGAGCACAGCCAGCAGCTCCCGGCCTCCTGAGTGTGAATTCCTGAGCCTTCTCCTACGAGTTCTATGCACTCGGGCAAGTTGCTGAGCCTGTGTGGGCTTCGGGTTCCTCGTCTGTACCAAGGATAAGGGCTCTGAGATCTCACCGTCTGTTACGGCGGTCAGCTGGCATGGAGCCGCCAAACGTCGGCTCTCTGATTACCCCACGGCATCCCAGCTTTGCTTTGCCGGGTCCTCCAAGCCACGGGAGAGCGCCAGGGGGAGGATTACCACCCCACTCTGAAGATGGAGAGCCAAAACTCCCGCATTTACCCAAGTTTAACAAAACCAAGTGTCAGAGTGAGGGGCAACCCGCACCAGCCTCTCCCCCATGAGAGAGCGCAGTCCACCACAACCATGGCCACTTCATGCTGCATCAGCCCAGCTCGCGAAATTCATCTTTTAAAAAACTCACCATTGCAATTAAATTAGCAAGAGCCAAACAGCTCCTGAGCACTCAAAACTTTTTTAAACATATGTTAACGATTTCAAGGGAATTTTGAACATTTTCCCTCTTATTTGTGGAAATTGTCAATAAAATTCCTCAACTATAATTTTAAACTAAATACTCCAACCTGGATGATGATACCAACCCAAACTGGTTTCGATTCCCTCCCCCTACCTCCTGCAAGGGGGCCTGGAGCTGCAACTGAAGACCAGTGGACCCCGGCGCCTTCCAGCCTCGTCATATAGATGACAGACACGGTCAGCCCGTGGCACCCTCCGTAGTCCTTCCGCCAAGGCCAAGGTTCCTTGCCTGCTTTAAACGGCTTAGACTCATTTGAGTAGTGGGCCATCCTGAATGCCACTTTAAGACACGGTGACATGAACCACTAGACTCCTTCACTACAAGTTAGGGGTTTCCACCCAGTCTTTGAGGAGTGAACCCCTCCTTGCAGGTTCAAGTGCACTGGGAACCCAGAGCATGAAGGTACAAGACGCAGACCCAGTCCTCAAGGAGGCGGACCACCCGCAGGACCACCCGGCAGAGGAGGCAAGGAAGTGGACGGCGAACCACGTGGAAGGACCGGAGCGCTCCGCACAGCACGGCTCCGCTTCCCACTCCTCCGACGGCATCAAGAAGCCCCACGCTAGGTCCCAACACAGCTCCACCGTTAGGCTAAAGAATGGCTCTGGAGAGAAGAGCCACAAAAACAGCACAGCCTGAAGGTCAAGGGCTATGGAACTGGCCAGACCTGGGTTTAGAACTGGTTTTACCTCTTTTTAGCCATTTTAATCTCAAACACTCCGTCAAGTGTCCAGGCCTCACAACGGGCTCGGCGGGCTGCCATGACCGCTTACGACAGGCAGCGTCATTGAGGCCCAGGCTCCCGGGTCAGCCCTGTGCAGAGGGCGAGCTCTAGAGCTCTCCTCCCCTCTGCCCTGCGCCCAGAGGCTGCCTGGGCAGTACCTGGCCACTGCCCTCGACACCCCCCCCACTGGCCACGACTCCTCACCAGTACCTTCTTATCCGAAGGACTCGAGATCCTGGATGCCAGTGCTGCTTCAACAAGACCCTGCTCCAGCAAGGAGTCATATTTTATGCTCCTCTTCCTGTTCCTTCTGGCCTTATTTTCTGGTTTTTGTCCATTTTCTTCTGACTGGGACACAGCGGCAGCACCGTCCCCACAAATTGAAGATTCAAAGAGAGGTTTCCCATTCATGTACGTTTTGGTGATCTTCAACTTAATTTCCGGAGAGCCGTTTTTGGTCGGGGTGGTACTGGGCGGCGTCCCGAGCGCCTTTACTTCCTGGGGCTCAAAGCGCAATTTGGCATCATGAGCACCAGGTTCGCCATTAAATACACGGGACGTGAGGTCCTTCAGCTTCTCGGATGGAATAAAGGGAAGTGCGTCGTGGCCGTTGAACTTCTGCACGACGCCCTCCTGGAGGCTGCTAGAGAGCTGGGCTTTGCTGAGGAACACAGAGCACTCGCGGTTCACTTCACAGCCCTGCGCCTTGCCGTTTGGGCTGCCAAGGATCTCTGGTGCCTGCTTCATCTTCACGCACTTCACAACTTTCTCAACAGAAAGAGGACTTTTTTGATGCTAAATTCCATTCAGCCCAGACGCTCCGCTCTTAGAGCACTGCGGGGTTAGGAAACAGAAAGGAACACCGCGTTTAGAACCTAACAGAGGCATGCCGACACCTCTCCAGCTTCGCGTCACCTGTACAGACACCAAGTATGGCGCTTACACAATCACTGAGGTCACAGAAACGAGACGGAATCCCAAGATGATAAAGCTGAAAGGAAAGGAACCACTTTTAAGGGGGAGACATCAACGTCAGGCAGCAGACACGAGCCGTGCCCCCACGGCGAGCCAGCGGCGTGGCTGCAGACACACGGGTCCGGCGCTCCCACCGCGCTGAGTGCCGCTCCGCAGGTGGCTGACACAGGCCTTCGCAAAGGGGAAGAGGCGAGAGCCGAGATACAAGACGGTGCGCCCGGGCATGGCTGAGGGGGCTCCCAGGCAGAGAGGTTCGGTGACAAGCCCAAGGTGACTGTGCTGCTCAGCACGACGCAGGCCGGATCTCCTGATGCCTGGCACGTCATCAGTTCCAGACTGACGATGGGCGGGGGCAAAACATCCAGAGTCACAAAGTGGGAAGACACCCCGAGTCAGGTCTGCTTTATGCTCAGGCCAGTCACCTAATCTGTCATCCACCCCCGCCCTGCCCGGGCCCAAATTAAGTGTTCGTGACGAGAAGCACTGTGGTAGTGGTAAATTCTATCTAGCTGTCTCCTGAAGACTAACCAGCAAGGTCAAACTGCTGAGCCACAATGTACTTGTGCCGTGCCATGCAGGCCACTGGGGACCCACGAGTGTTAGGAAGACCCCAGGGCCGCCCGTGACGGAGGGGTCTTTGTTGCAGAACACTAGTCCCACCCGGGGACACCCAGTGAAGGCATGCAAACCCAAAGGCCGCTAGGAACAAGGAACAGGCAGGAAGACACTCAGCACAGGTGCACGGGGCGGGGGGGGGGGACCCTCCAAGAAGGCAGCACAGAGGCAGGGGCGCCAGAGAGGTCCACGCGTGCAAGGCAGCCACGCTCCATGCTGCCTGGGGACAAATATCTGGGAAACATGTTTTGATCATTACTACTGGGGAGCTGCTACCGACATCGACTGGGAGGAAGCAAGAAGCCAACTAAATGCCCTTCCACGCACAGGACAGCCCCTACGACAGAGAGTCGTCTGGCCCAAAACACCAACAGTGCTGCGGTGGAGAAATGTGAAGTGCACTGACCAGGGCTTGTGGAGTCTGGGGCTTCCACGCAGGCCTCGCAGGAGACACAGGAAAGAAGAGCAAACTTAACAGCCCAAGATCCAGGTTGGCTTCACGCGCACTAGATGGCCTTCTAACGCCAGGAGACATGGGAATGCATGTGGTTTCATTCACACGGTTTTGTTTTGGTTTTTTAAGGCAAACAATTCTAGCTCAGGTCAGATCAACTGGGCAAAAATATAAAAGAGGGGTGCCTGGTTGGCTCGGTCAGTAGAGCATGTGACTCTCAACCTTAGGGTGGTAAGTTCAAGCCCCACACTGGGCATGGAGCCTACTTAAACAATTACAGAGGTGCCTGGATGGCTCAGTCGGTTAAGCATTCAAATTCGGCTCAGGTCATGATCTCACAATTTGTGAGTTCAAGCCCCGCATCGGGCTCTGTGCTGACAGCTCCGAGCCTGGAGCCTGCTTCGGATTCTGTGTCTCCCTCTCTCTCTGACCCTCTCCCGCTTGTGCTCTGTCTCTCAAAATTAACTAAACATTAAACATTTTTAAATTATGTTATATATGTATACATGTATACATATATATACGCATAAATATATATATATGTATGTATATATATATATATGTAACAATTACTTGAAGACACAGAGAGACCAAAAGCAGGAAGAAAATAAATGGGAATCTGCTTCTGGAAGAAAGGAACAGTGCCGGGCGAACGTACCGGCTTTCAGTTTTGTGCCTAAGGACAACTGAACAGCTGTATGAGAAGTAAAACTTCCAACAGGCGAAAGCCGTGGAAGAGGAGCTCCAAAATCTTCATATAGACTGCGCCCAAATTCCAGGCAAACACATACATGCAGCAGAGTCCAAACAGCCTAGCTTATAAGGTAATTGAAACAAGATTCCAACTGCTAGATAAAAAACAAACCAAAACACCACTTTTAAGATCAAGACCACAATGAGACGCCACCTCACACCCAGGAGGATGGCTACTCTCAACAAAATACCTAAAACAACAAGTGCTGGCGAGGACATGGGGAAACTGGAACCCTGTGCACTCTCAGTGGGAGCGCACACTGGTGCAGCCGCTGCGGAGAACAGTGCGGCGGGTCCCCACAGAATGACATCCAGAACTACCACCAGATCGGGCAATCCCACCTCTGGGTATGTACACACAACAATGGAAAGCAGGTTGTCAAGGAAACGTTTGCACACCCATGTTCACAGCAGCATTACTCACAACAGTTACATGGAAGAACCCAGGGTCTACTGGTGGATGGATGAACAAAACGTGGTCCCTCCACACGACAGGATGTTCCTCTGCCTTAAACAGGAGGGACATCCCTCCACCCGCCACCCCACGGACAAGTCTGGAGGACACTGTGCTCAGTGAAATAAGTCACGAGGGATAAATACTGTATGATTCCACTTACACGGGGTCCCTAGCGCAGTCAGATCACAGAGACAGAGGCGAGAAGGCGGAGCCAGGGCTGGGGGGAGGGAGGTGGGGATCTGGTGTTTAATGGGTGTTAGAGTTTTAGACTCCGGGGATGGGCTGGGGGGGATGACTGCACAGCACCCTGAATGTGCCCAATACCCCTGAGCTGGACACCAAAAATAATTAAGATGGGGGTGCCTGGGTGGCTCAGTCAGTTAAGCATCTGACTCGATTTCAGCTCAGGTCATCTCACAGTCATGAGACTAAGCCCCAAGTCGGGCCCCATGCTGGGTATGAAGCCTGCTTGGGATTCTCTCTCTCCCTCTCTCCCTCCCCCGCTCATGCACACACAGATCCAAGAAATGCAGCACAATAAATATAAAAGAATCCACATCCACTCTCAAAAAATAATAAACTTCACGTTATGTGTACTTTAAGAGAATTACAAGGTAAAGACCACTCTTAAGGGGAACATAACAGAATCCAGAGCATCTATATCATCACAACATCCAGGATATGACCAAAAGTTACTAAAAACATGAAGAAACAGGGGCGCCTGGGTGGCTTAGTCGGTTAAGCGTCTGACTTTCACTTAGGTCATGATCTTGTGGTTCGTGGGTTCGAGCCCCGCGTCGGGCTCTGTGCTGACTGCCGGCTCAGAGCCTGGAGCTTGTTTCAGTCTGTGACTCCCTCTATCTCTGACCCTCCCCTGCTCACACTGTCTCTCTCTCTCTCTCTTCTAGAAATAAATAAAAACATTTAAAAAAAAAACATGAAGAAACAGGGAAATCACACAAACCAACCCTGAGATGGCACAAATATTAAAATTCAGCAGATAAAAATTTTAAAACTTTTATTTAAAAAAATATTATTTGTATTTTAGAGAGCGAGCTCACATGCACACACAAGCAGGGGAAGGGAGGAGAGGGGGGACGGTGGGGGGAAGAAGTGGGGGAAATGCAGATCCCAAGTAGGCTCCATGCTGGGTGCAGACAGGGCTTGAGCCCACAACCCAGCATCAAGACCTATGTCAAAATCAAGAGTCCCACACTCAGCCAAGTGAGCTAACCAGGCTCAGCAGATAACAATTTAAAAGCATCTATTTTAACCATGCACAAGAACATAAAGAAAAACACACTCCTGATAAAATAAACTGGAAATGTAAAAGAAAAATAAAAACTATGTAAAATAGAGCCAAATGTAAATTCTATAACTGAGAAATACTATAACCGAAGTCAAAGAGTCACTAGATGGGCCTGATAGCATATTAGAGATGTCAGGAAACTTGAAAATAGGTTGGTAAAAATTATGTTGTCTAAAAAACCTAGAAAAGCTCCTTTAAAAAAGAAAGAGGGGCACCTGGGTGGCTTAGTCAGTCAAGCTCCCAACTCTTGATTTCAGCTCAGGTCATGATCTCACGGTTGATGAGTTCGAGCCCTGTGTTGGGTTCTGTGCTGCCAGCGCAGAGCCTGCTCGGAATTCTTTCTCCCTCTCTCTGCCCCTTCTACATACTCTGTCTCAAAATAAATAAACTTAGAAAGAAAGAGAGAGATGGGGCGCCTGGGTGGCTTAGTCGGTTAAGCATCCGACTTTCGCTTGGGTCATGATCTCGCGGTTCGTGGGTTCGAGCCCCGCGTCGGGCTCTGTGCTGACTGCCAGCTCAGAGCCTGGAGCCTGTTTCAGTCTGTGACTCCCTCTCTCTCTGACCCTCTCCTGCTCATGCTGTCTCTCTCTCTCTCTCTCTCTCTCTCCTAGGAAATAAATAAAGCATTAAAAAAAAAGAAAGAAAGAAAGAAAGAGAGAGAGCCCGCGCCTCAGCAATCTATAGAACAATATCAAAACGTCTGGATTCCCGGGGCACCTGAGTGGCTCACTCGGTTAAGTGTCCAACTTTGGCTCAGATCATGATTTCACAGTTCGTGGGTTTGAGCCCCACGTCGGGCTCTGTGCTGACAGCCAGCTCAGAGCCTGGAGATGGTTTCAGATTCTGTATCTCCATCTCTCTGACCCTCCCCTGCTCATGCTGTCTCTCTCTCTCTCAGAAATAAAACATAAAAAAAAAAGTCTGGATTCCCACTCCCACCCAAAAGGAGAGAAGGGAAAGAATGAGACAGAAAAAACATTGGGGGAAGAAACAGCTAGAAGTATTTCCTGAATTGGGTGAAACATAAATTACAGATCCAAGAAATGCAGCATAATAAATATAAAAGAATCCACAAAGAAGTGCACATCAGTCAAAATGCTGAAATACAAGATAAAGAGAAAATCTCAAAAGCAGTCAGAAGAGGGGCGCCTGAGTAGCTCAGTCGGTTAAGCATCTGACTTCGGCTTAGGTCATGATCTCTGCGTCGGGCTCTGTGCTGACAGCTCAAAGCCTGGAGCTGCTTCGGATTCTGTGTCTCCCTCTCTCTCTGACCCTCCCCCACTTGACCTCTGTCTCTCTCTTTTAAAAATAAATAAGCATTAAAAAAGGGAAAGTAAAAAATACATTTTAAAAGAAAAATTAAAAATATAAATATCATCTGTTCAAGCAATTGCACTACTGGATATTTACCTAAAGAATATGAAAACACTAATCCAAAAGGATATATGCACCCCTATGTTTGCTACAGCATGTTTTTAGCCAAGTTATATAAGGAAGCATCCTAAGTGTCCATCAACAGATGAATGGATAAAGAAGTATACATATATGCACAGTGGAATATTATTGAACCATTAAAAAGAATGATATCTTTCCATTTCCAACAACACGGATAGACCCACAGAGTATAACAATAAGTAAAATAAGTAACAGAAAGACAGATACCATATGATTCCATTCATATGTGGAATTTAAGGAATAAAACAAATGAACAGAGGAAAAAAATAAAGAGATAAACCAAAAAGCATACTCTTAACTACAGAGAACAAACTGATGGTTACCAGGAAGGGAGGCAGGTTGGGGGATAAGTGCTCTTGACAAGCGCTGAGTAATGTAGAGAACTGTTGAATCACTATATCGTACACCTGAAATAAATGTTAACGTGTTCACTATACTAGAATTTTTTTTAAAAAAAGAAAAAATACATTTTAAAAGAAATATAAGCTGGGGCGCCTGGGTGGCTTAGTCGGTTAAGCGTCCGACTTTCGCTTAGGTCATGATCTCACGGTTCGTGGGTTCGAGCCCCGCGTCGGGCTCTGTGCTGACTGCCAGCTCGGAGCCTGGAGCCTGTTTCAGTCTGTGACTCCTTTTCTCTCTGACCCTCCTCTGCTCACGCTGTCTCTCTCTCTCTACTAGAAATAAATTAAAAAAAAAAAAGAAAGAAATATAAGCTAATAAACTATCAGGAGATCTACACTACAAGAAATGCTAAAGGAAGTTCTTCAGGGTGAAGAAAAAGGAGACCAGACTAAAACTTGGATTTTTTTTTTTTTTAATTTCTGAGAGAGAGAGACAGTGTGAACAGGGGAGGGTCAGAGAGAGAGGGATACACAGAATCTGAAGACAGTCTCCAGGCTCTGAGCTGGCTGTCAGCAAAGAGCCTGACGTGGGGCTCGAACCCACAAACCGTGAGATCATGATCTGAGCTGAAGTTGGACGCTTAACCGACTGAGCCACCCAGGCGCCCCGGATTTTTTTTTAAGTTTATTTTGAAGGGGTGAAGTGCAATCAGGGGAGGGGCAGAGAAAGAGGGAGAAAGAGAGCATCCCAAGCAGGCTCCACACGGTCAATGTAGAGCCTGATGTGGGGCTCAAACCCATGATTCATGGGATCATGACCTGAGCTGAAATCCAGAGTCAGTCACTTAACCAACTGAGCCACCCAGGCACCCCTAAACCTTGGATCTTTAAGAAGGAAGGAAAGGTACCAGAAGTGTTGAATATATGAGTAAATATAAATTACTACTTGTTCCTCTTAGTTTCAGATTCATGTTACCAAAGCAAAACGTATGACTGCGGGGACTGTAACTTTATAGATACGTGTGACTCTGTAGCATGGCAGAGGAAGTAAATACATCTAGACAGTTGCGAGAATCTTAAATTTTCAACGAAGTAGTAGAATATTAACTCTAAGGAGACCCTGATGAGTTAAGTGTGCAAACTGCAATCCTAGTTAGAGCAAACACAAAGAAAATAATGCTAAGAAGTAGAGCTGATCGGTAAGAGTTTAGCCGCTGACAGTTAAAGTTGGGCTATTTCACACAAAAATTCAGATTTCTGGCTTCTCTTAGGATGTACCCAGGGTCACAAGGCTAGAAGTCACGGGGCCAGGATTCAATGTCAAGCCTGGGTTTATGTGAATCACAACCTACATAGGATCCACACTTTTCAAGACTGTGGTTTTCTATTTTAAATCCTTAAATATGTTAAACATTTAAATATGTGGACTTTACAAGTCTGTTCTCACTATTTTTTTTTTTAATTTTCATTTATGGTGTGTATGTCCTTGCATCGTCACTTCCCCCAGGCATCCAGGTGTGGGCCGCTGACTCCCCACGATTCCACCTGTGAGGACTGTTGGGGGGAGGCAGGAGGGCACAGCATAGGCACCGACCACTTAGTTTTATCTTTCCAAAAAGTCTGCTCTTTACCAAAGCCATGCCGATAATTCAAAAATCTTTCACTGTGTCCAGCATTTTAAGAAAAACAAAACCTACCCAAGGGGCGGAAAGGCAGAAGAGCCCAGGACCCACACAGCCCCGGGGGCTGCACTGGCCCCCAGCGCCCTGCCATTGGCTGCAATGGCCGGGAGGGGAAGGACGTGTTCACACGGAGAAAAGCACGGAGCACAGCCAGACAAAACCTACCACCACTCTGAAAGGGCGGTGAATGAGCATTATGCCACATTCGCTTCGAGTTTTCTTATGTGGGGCGGGAGGAGGGACAGAGAACTCCAGATAACAGCACCTACAGATTAGGTGGCTTTGAGGCTTACTCTGGGGTGCTCGGTACCTGAGAACTAGAAAAGGGCGGCCCCAGGAGGGAGAGCAGGCTCCTCCAGTCAGACCACCCGCCACCCACGATGGCAGGAGTGAGCCGGGTATTCCGCGTCCCATCTCACCAGCACAGAGACCACGACAGCCAAGTCATAAAGCAGGAAGGCAAGGGGGCGGTGGCCTGCTGACCCAGGTGCTGCCTCCCACAGGTGTGCGTTCAAGGAAGAAGCAATAAAGCTGAGGTCTGCCTATTCTTGAAGAACAGTCTCCTTTACTCTTCCTCAGAGACGATTCCCATTACAGGCTCACCGCGCATCCTCCAGCCTCAGGGTGCGCATTCGCTGACAGAGTGAGCGGTTTCGCGGGTCTGTATTTGTATAAACCTTATCACACACAAAGGTATCTGACCTGCGAGCTCATGGATCAACCAACCTCTGCTGCCTCATGTTGGCACATACGAGTCGAGCTCCGTCTTTCCAACTGCTGTGCATCAAGCATCACATAAATATTCCCACTGTTTAAATTACTCCAGAACACAAAAAATACTGGAAAGTTTCCCAAAACATTCTAGAAGGCTGGCATAACTCTCATACCAAAACCAGAAAAATGCAAAGCAAGACAGCTATAGATCCAAATCAGTAAAACACATTGTAAATAATATCACAAAATAGAAGTAAATCAAACGCAGTCATTACTACTCTAAAATAAGATATCAAAGAGGATTTACCCAAAAATGATGATTCGGTATCAGCAGCTCCACTAATGCGACGTCACTCTTTAACACACAACAGAGTTTTGGCGAAGGTGGTCACATATTTTTTTAAAGAAAAAGTCAGCTATACTGCCTAATTCAGAGCAAGGAAGGGAAATCTCCAGGTCCAGGACTGAAAGCCAACAGCAACCAGCCTCACAGGGCAGAGCCGGCAGCTGTGATACAGATCTCAGGGACACAGTGAGGGCTTGGGGCCCTGGGTCCCCAAACAGAGCCTGTAGCAGATCAGAAGGGTGTGGAGGGCAGGTGGCCAGACCGGCTCAGGGCATAGCATGGAGGCCGCTGCCTCGTGCTGCAATCTGGGCTCTAATGCTTATTAACTGTGCAAGTGACACGCTCCCTCCACACCCAGCTCCTGGGGACGGAGGACCGACTTCATACAGTAGCTCTTGAACACTATGGAGGAAGAGCAGGCACAGCCCAGTGCAGACCAGTGTGTCTACTGTCAGTGTCCTCAGCATCTGAGCCGAGGGCCAGCCCAGGCACAGCCCTCAGTACTACCATGAGAACACTGGGGGTACAGAATCACTCTGGAGAAATCTGCCTCAGAGGCTGCGTGCCTCAAATCCTGAGCCAAGAAACTTGGAGTAAAACCTCTAGAATGAACGACGCTGGTAGGCCTGCAAAGAGGCAAGCTGGAAACCATGCAAGCCTGCGGGGAGCCTCCACAACCAGGGAGCCTGCAGAGGGAGCTTCCGACCGCGGAGTCTGCAGGGGGAACCTCTGGACCCCACAGCCTGCAGGGGAGCCTCACAACCCAGAGCCTGCAGGGGGAGCCTCAGCACTCCACGGCCTTGCAGAGGGAGCCTCTGCACCCCAGGGCCTGCAGGGGAGCCTCCGCACCCCAGGGCCTGCAGGGGGAGCCTCCACACCCCGCGGCCTGCAGGGGAGCCTCCGCACCCCAGGGCCTGCAGGGGAGCCTCCGCAACCCAGAGCCTGGGGGAGCCTCCGCACCCCAGGGCCTGCAGGGGGAGCCTCCCGCAACCAGGGCCTGCAGGGGGAGCCTCCCGCACCCCGCAGCCTCCTTGGCCCCTGCAGAGCGCACAGGGGGAGCCTCCGCACCCCACGGCCGGCAGGGGAGCCTCCGCACCCCACGGCCGGCAGGGGGAGCCTCCGCACCACCGACCGGCAGAGGAGCCTCCACACCCAGAGCGCACAGGGGAGTCTCCAGGGGAGCCTGCACCCCAGGGCCTGCAGGGGGAGCTTCCACACCCCACGTCTGCAGAGGGAGCCTCCGCACCCCAGGGCCTGCAGGGGAGCCCCGCTAACCCAGAGCCTGCAGGGGGAGCCCGCACCCCAGGGCCTGCAGGGGGAGCCCCCGCACCCCAGGGCCTGCAGGGGGAGCCTCCGGAGCGCACAGGGGGAGCCTCCGCACCCCAGGGCCTGCAGGGGGAGCCTCCTGCACCCCAGAGCGCACAGGGGGAGCCTCCGCACCCCAGGGCCTGCAGGGGGAGCCTCCGCACCCCACGGCCGGCAGGGGGAGCCTCCGCACCCCACGGCCGGCAGGGGGAGCCTCCACACTCCAGAGCGCACAGGGGGAGTCTCCGCAACCCAGAGCCTGCAGGAGGGCCTCCGCAACCCCGGGCGTGCCTGGGGGAGCTCCCCGCTGCAGTCGACCATGAGGAAGAGACTACACAACATGCAAAGCCATCACCAACAGAGAGGAAGAGCCAGGAAGTTGGGCATGGCGCCTAGCTCGGGAAGGTCTTCCACAGAATAAGAATAGGAAATTATTTTTCTCACAATCTGCAGACTTGAAAAAGAAAAATAGGCACTGGAATTCAAATAGTTGGGTTGAATATACCAGACTTACCACAGCTAAATATAGAAATAAACTAACACATTAGAAGATAAATCTGACCAACTCACCAAGGCATATGGCTGATAAAGACCTGTAAAATATTTAAGAGGGATTAACAGATATAACATTTATGTTTCATTCTTTCAAAAAAATTATAGTCCCTCTAATGTGCCAGGCACCAAATTTCAGGTGCTGGGGTTACATTATGGAACAAAATAGGATTAAAAACATTCTCCCATTCTAGCTAATGCAAGAGAAGAAAATACAGCATACAGATTAGAAAGCAAGAAACAAAATTATTGTCCACTGATGACATGACATCTATGCAGAAAATCTGAAAGAATAAAAAAAAAAACTCCTGGAACTAATAAGCATTCATGGTAATGTTACAGGACACCAGACTAGTATACAAAAGCCAATCACTTCCCTACATACCAACAATAAACAAGTGGAATTTGAAATTAAAGGGGAGCCTGGGTGGCTTAGTTGGTTGAGCACCCGACTTCGGCTCAGGTCATGATCTCATGGTTCATGGATTCGAACCCCGCATCGGGCTCTATGCTGACAGCTCAGAGCCTAGAGCCTGCTTCAGATTCTGTGTCTCCCTCTCTCTCTGACCCTCTGCTCACACTGTCTCTGTCTCTCAGAAATAAATAAGACATTAAAAAAATGAAAAGAAATTTAAAAACACCATTCACATTAGCACTCCAAAAAAATGAAATACTTAGGAATAAATCTAACATAATATGTGCAAGGCCCTTTGAAGAAAAACTATAAAACTCTGATGAATAAAATCAAAGAAGAACAAATGGAAAGATATTCCATGTTCGCGGATAGGATGGCTTACTATTGGCAAGATGTCAGTTCTTCCCAACTAATCTACAAACTAAGTGCGATTCCACTCAAATCCCAGTAAGTTATTTTGTGGATATTGACAAACTGAGTCTAAAGTTTAGGTGGGGAAGTGAAAGACCCAGAATAGACAAAGAACAAAGAACAAAGTTGGAGAACGGACACTACCTGACTTCTGGGGTTCCTATGAAGACAATACACTAATGAAGCTAGTGTAGTACTGGCAAAATAATAGGCAAATGTTCAACAGGAAAGAATAGACAGACCAGAAATAGACTCTCATAAATACAGTCAACTGATCTTTGGCAAAGGAGCAAAGACAGACTTTTCTACAAATGGTGCTGCCACAATGGGACAACCATATACAACAACAACAACAAAAGAATCTAGACACAGACCTTAATCCTTCACAGAAATTAACCCAAAATGGATCATAAACCTAAATGTGAAATTTAAACTACAAAACTTCTAGAAGATAACACAGGAGAAAACCTAGGTGACCCTGAGTTTGGCAGTGACCTTTTATATACAATACTAAAGGCATAATCCATGAAAGAGATAACTGATAAGCTGTACTTCATTAAAAAACAAAAACAAGACCTTACCTTCTGTGAAAGACAAGGTCAACAGAAGGAGAAGACAAACCACAGACTAAGAGAAAAAATCTCCAAGTGACATCAGATATAAGACTGTTATTCGGGGCACCTGAGTGGCTCAGTCAGTTAAGCATCTGCATTTGGCTCAGGTCATGCATGATCTCGCAGCTCATGAGTTCGAGCCCCACATCAGCCTCCACGCTGGCAGCTCAGAGCCTACAGCCTGTTCAGATTCTGTGTCTCCTTCTCTCTCTCTGTCCCTCCCCCTCTCCCACTCACTTGTGTGCTTTCTCTCTCTCTCCCTCTCTCAAAAATAAACATTAATTTTTTTTTTTTTTTTTTAAGCAACAAGGGATGCCTGGATGGCTCAGTTGGTTAAGTGTCTGACTTCGGCTCAGGTCATGATCTCACGGTTCGTGGGTTCGAGCCCCGCATCCAGCTCTGTGCTGACAGCTCAGAGCCTGGAGCCTGTCTTTGGATTCTGTATCTCCCTCTCTCTCTGACCCTCTCCTGCTCGTGCTGTCTCTGACTCTCAAAAATAAATTAAAAACATAAATTTTTTTAAAGGACTGTTGTGCAAAATATAAAAAGAACTCTTAAAACTCAACAAAAATAAACAACCCAACTAAAACATGGGCCAAAGGAAAAAAAAAAAAAGAAATACAGATGCCACATAAGCATACAACAAGATGTGCCATATTATAGGTCATCACAGAAATGCAAATTAAAATGAGATACAACTCCACACACATCAAAATGTCCAAAATTCCGAACATGGACACCACCAAATGCTGGTACGGATAGAGCATGAGAAGACCTCTCACTCACTGCTAGTGCGATGCAAAAACGGTTTGGCCACTTTGAAAGACAATCTGGTGGTTTCTTCCAAAACAAAACATACCCTTAGCATAACATCTAGCAATCCCCATTCCTTGGTATCTACCCAAAGGAGTTAAAAACTAACGTGCACAAAAAACCTACACAGATTGGTTCCACACTGGGGGTGTGGAGGGCTTGAAGTTACAACCCTGAGATCAAGACCTGAGCTGAGATCAAGAGACGGATGCTTAACCAACTGAACCACCCAGGTGCCCGTGCACACAGATGTTTATACCAGCTTTTATTTGTAATTGCCAAAACTTGGAAGCAACCAACATATCCTTCAGTAGATGAATTAATAAAAGGGATACCATCCAGACAATGCAATATTACTCACGCTAAAGAGAAATGAGCTATCGAGCCAGGAGAAGACACAGAGGAACCTTAAATGCACATAGGGAAAGAAAAGGCTACACACTGTATGATTTCAATCTGAAAAGACTACAACTACAGGACATCCTGAAACAGTGAAAAGATCAGTGGTTGCTAGGAGAGGGGGTGAATGGGCAGAACGCAGAGGACCTTCACGGCAGGGGGGCTACTGTGCAGGATACCTCAACAGTCCTACAAGGGTGGCCGCCTGCCGTTACACGTCTGCCCCAAACCACACAACACACAGCGCCAAGAGTGAGCCCTCATGGGAACTGTGAACTTTGGTGACTATGACACATCCATGCAAGTTCATCAAGGGTAGCAAAGGTACCACTCTGGTAGAGAATGCTGGTAACAGGTAAGGCTAAGGATGGGGCGGGGGAGGGGCACACAGGAACTCTCTGTACCTACCTTCCTCTCCATCTTGCTATGAATCTGAAACTGCTCCAAAAAACTTAATTCTGCTGGTCCAAAAGAACTTAAAGCAGAGACTCAAAAGATACTTGTAACCCAACAATCACAGCAGCATTACTGATAATACCCAAAAGATGAAGTCAGCCCAGCTGTGCATCAGCAAGGAATAGACACAATATGGTAGGTGCATACGACATATACCACCCAGCCATGGAGAGTAGTACATCCTTACACACTACAATATCCGTGAACCTCGAAAACATCATGCCAAGTGAAAGAAGCCAGTTACTAAGGAAATAATGCTGTTTTTTTTATTTTTTATTTATTTTACTTTAGAGAGAGATAGTGAGTGTGCAAGCAGGGGAGAGGAGCAGATAGGGAGGAAGAGGAAGAGGGGGAAGAGGGGGAGGGGGGGAGAGAATCCCAAGCAGATTCCATGTTTGGACTCCATCTCATGACCCTGGGATCATGATGTGAGCCGTAATCAAGAGTCGGGACACTCAACTGACTGAGCCACCCAGGCACTATTTTTTTTTTTTTTTCAGTAATCGCTATGCCCAATATGGGGCTCAAACTCATGACCCCAAGATCAAGACTCAAACAGTCTTCTGACTGAGCCCTCCCCATTTTTATAATTTACATTTACTTTGAGACAGAGAGAGAGAGAAAGTGCTTGTGTGAGCATGAATGGGGGAGGAAAAGAGAGAAAGGGAGAGAGAGAGAATCCCAAGCAGGCTCTGCACTCTCAATGCAAAGTCCGACACAGGGCTCAAACCCATGAACCACAAGATCATGACTTGAGCTGAAGTCGGACACTTAACTGACTGATGCCCCCAGGCACCCTTATTTACACGTATGTACGTATGCATGTATTTATTTTTAGGGCAAACGCTGTACGAATGCACTTACATGAAGCACCCAGAGTAATCAAATTCATATGAAGTGGAATAGTGGCTGTAAGGGAATGGGGGGAGAAGGGCGGGAGGAGCTAGTGTTCAATGGCGACGGGGTGCCGGTTTCAGAAGGTGAGACAGCCTGTCCTGCAGATGGATGCTGGTGATGCCACACAAACGTGAATGAGCTTCATACCACTGAACTGAATGATTAAAACAGTAAATTTTACGTTATGTATAATTGCCACACACACACACACACACACACACACACACACAAGAAATTAGATGCTCTGCCCTCAGGGAGCTCACATTTTAATGAAGTTCTGGGAGAGACTATGGAGGACAAGGGAAAGGCAAATTCAAAGGGATAATGATACAAATTCTTCCAGAGATGAAAGGAAATCATGTTTTCGGACTAAAGAGCAGCAGGGTTCTGAGCAACATAAATAAAAGCAAATCAGTACTCGGATTCATCATATTGAAACTACAGAATATGAAGGAAAAAAAAAATCTTAAAACCCATAAAGAATAAGCTAACTAGGGGCTCCTGGGTGGCTCAGTCGGTCAAGTGTCTGACTTCAGCTCAGGTTATGATCTCACGGTTCGTGATTTCAAGCCCCGCATCCAACTCTGTGCTGACGGCTCAGAGCCTGCTTCAGATTCTCTGTCTCCTTCTCTCTTCCCCTCCCCTGCTCACGCTCTGTCTCCCTCAAAAGTAAATAAAAACATTTAAAACATTAAAAAAAAAAAAAAGAATAAGCTCACTGCCAGACTTCAGCATGAGAAACAGCACACACAGACCTTTGAGCGTCCACAGACAGGCAGTGATGGTGGAGTTCTTTATGGAGTGTGAAGGGAAAGTAATTTCCCACTAAAATTATCACTCAAACGTGAGGCCAAATGTACTCTCAGAACCGCAAGGACTAAGGGAGTTTTGTATACACATCCCTTTCACAAACACTAAAAAACACATGGTAGCAAGAACATAAACCCAGAAGAGAACAAGATGCAAAAAGGGAAGACGGGAATTCTAAAAAAATTTTTTAATGTTTTATTTATTTCTGAGAGAGAGAGAGAGAGAGACAGAGAGAGCAGGGGAGGGTCAGAGAGAGAAGGAGACACAGAATCTGAAACAGGCTTCAGGCTCTGAGCTGGCTGTCAGCACAGAGCCCAACATGGGGCTTGAACCCACGAACCATGAGATCATGACCTGAGCCAAAGTCAGACGCTTAACCGACTGAGCCACTCAGGCACCCCAGGAAGACAAGAATTCTAAAATAACTTTTATATTTAAAAAGAACGTGAGAGGGGCGCCTGGGTGGCTTAGTTGGTTGAGCGTCTGACTTCAGCTCAAGTCATGATCTCACGGTTCGTGGGTTCGAGCCTCGCGTCGGGCTCTGTGCTGACGACTAGCTCAGAGCCTGGAGCAGCTTCAGATTCTGTGTCTCCCTCTCTCTCTGCCCCGCCCCTGCTCGCGCTGTCTCTCTCTCTCTCTCTCCTAAAAATAAATAAAACATTTAAAAAATAAATAAATAAAATAAAAAATAAAGAACGTGAGACTATTTCTCACATTTATGTCCACTCCTCCCAGAAACCCCGATGGAAATGACAATAAAGGCATTTCAAGAACCACGTGAACCCCCAGGGACAAAGGCAGCGGAGGGAGCGGAGGCCTGGCTAGGGGGGCCCGCAGGGAGCGAAGCCACCTCACAGGCAGGCGGGAAGGGAGAGGCCGGTAGCCGAAGTCCCCTCGTGCATAAACATGTTCCCTGTCAAAATGTCTCCCAGGAACGAAGGTGGCACGTGATCATGGTAGAAAGGAAAGAAAACACTGAAAGAGAGTGAAAAATGAAAATATGAAAGTTAAGCCAAAATCAGCAGCTTCGAGCTCCTGGTGGCTTTCCCAGGGGGCAAGTGCAGAGGGTTAAGCACCCTATCACCGCCGCCGTTTGCACGGAGCTCTTCAGGGTGACATGATGACCTCCCCACCCGTCACAGAGTGCCTGTAACAGGACGGCACACAAACGGCCGGGCAGGGGCACACAGAACAGAGGAGGGTCTCCGATGTGAAGCAAGGCACACTGCGCTCAGAAGAGAGGGACGGATGACCCAGGAAGAAGCAATCGGCATTCAGAACGGTTTCCGGGGCACCAGGCCCGGCTCCAGCAGCATCTGGAAACAGAGCGGCAAATAAAGCACATTCCCTATTCTTGTGAAGCTAATATTCCAGAGGAGACAGAGTTCAAAACACAGATGGAGGACGTGAAGGAAAAAGGACGGACAAGGGTGGGGCGGGTGGTCCTTCCCGGACCAGAGCTAAGCGCTCCCCGGAGCTCACGTCTGCGGGGCGCCGGCTGCCTGCGGCATGCGGGCCCCGCCGGCCCCCACTCCCGGCCGCGGCCTGCTCCGCTCACTCTGGGGACCTAACGGGGCAGAGAGGCACCGTGGAGAGGTCTCAATGCTGGGACAGCAGTCAGGCCTTCAGGACACTCCCCAGAGCCAAGCCAGGGCAGGAATCAATCTCTTGGGTCACTCCTCCAGGGGCAGACAACAGACTTAACCGGAAAACCACAGCCTATAAGGAAACGTTATTTGGAGCTACAGACGCACCTCCTCCCACACTCCCTTGTCTCTAACACGGCACACTTATCGGCCTGGAATATACTTTACTCCTGCCTCCACTGAACGCTGACCTCCATCCTTAGATCAAAGAATGCGTGTGACGAACGCTGAAATCAGGACAGTTTGCTGTAAAGCCAGGGCTGAGGGCAATGGCCACTCCAAGTCTCTTATGAAAGAGAAGCTTTATTTTATAAAATTTAGAAATCACAGCAAAGGTTTTGCTTCTCCTGCAGAAATGCACTTGGAACAGTCAGGACTTTAAAACTGACCTGTTTCTCGTTTTGTTTGGAGGCTCCGAGCGACCGGCCAATCTGTTAGCCGCGGCCCCGCCGGCCTGCACCGCTTCTGTCGCTGCTGCTGCCCGTCTGACCTCACGACGCCACCTAAGCTGGTCTCTCCCTTGGTCCCACCTCTGGTTCTGCCCTCAGTGTAACCTGTCAAGTCTTCGGACCCCCTGGACGCTGCTGGTGGGGTGCACGCTGGCATGGCGGCTGGGGGCAACAGCCTGGCCACTCCTTGCACACACACAGAGCTCTCACAACCCAGGAAACCCCCCCCCCAGCTGTCTACCTGAGAGAACTGAAAGCACATGTTCACACAGAAACTCGTACCGGAATCCTCCCGGCAGCAGAATTCATAAAAGCAAAAAACCACCCAAATAATAACGATAACCTGATGAGAGAAGTGGGATCTACCCATACAATGGAATACTCGGCCATAAAAGGGGCACACATTATATGATTCTGTTTGTCAGAAATGTCCAGAACAGACAAATTCATCGAGCTCCAAAGGAGAAAGGTGGTTGCCAGGGCCTGGGGCACGAGACGGAAGCAAGAGTGACCGCCAGTGGGGACAGGGCTCCACACCAGGACGAGGAAGATGTGCAAGAATGAGCGAGTGGTGAAGGCTGCACCACCCTGAGACATACTAAACAAACAAATAGCAATTTAAAAAAAACACTGGAAGGGCGCCTGGGTGGCTTAGTCGGTTAAGCGTCCGACTTTCGCTTAGGTCATGATCTCGCGGTTTGTGGGTTCGAGCCCCGCGTCGGGCTCTGTGCTGACTGCCAGCTCAGAGCCTGGAGCCTGTTTCACAGTCTGTGTCTCCCTCTCTCTCTGACCCTCCCCTGCTCACGCTGTCTCTCTCTCTCTCCTAGAAATAAATAAAAATATTAAAAAAAACACTGGAGTATAAACCTTAAAAGGTGAATTTTACGGTATGTGAATTTTATGTTTTTAAATATCAATTTATTCTGCTGACTGGGAAGGGTATTAAACACGAAGTTGTGTTGTTTAGATCTGTAAAATATTTTTTCCTATTTTCCCTCTAAAATACACTTAATGCATAACGACAATCACTGCATGTGGCAGTGGCATCTGGCGCAGTCCCAGCCTGGCCCCTGCGGGACAGACACTGGGGTTTAGTCCCGGCACAGGGTACCTCGGGATCACAACCGAGGCGGGAGCTTGACGTAGCAGTGAATTCTAAGACACCAGCCCGGGGCCCAGGGGTCCTGACCAGTCAGCCTTCAATCAGGCCGCCTACCCAGACCTCCCTGCCAGCTCCTGGACCCTCCACCTTAGCAACCAGCCTTCACGGAGGGGGGTGTGGTCAGGCTTGGAGGAAATTCACCACGAGAAGCAAGGATTTAAAAAACCAAAAGTAAAGCAGGAGCTCAGAGGAACAGTTCAAACAGAGACCGGGAGAAACCTCGAGGTGCACCGCCATGGGGGTTCAGAGAGGCGCAGCCTCCCTCCCTGCTCTCTGCCCACCTCTGGCTGCACGGCAGCGTCTCTAGGGAGCCTAGGGTTTGTGGGGGGGAGCGAATCCCATGGCAGCGTCTCTAGGGAGCCTAGGGTTTGTGGGGGGGAGCGAATCCCATGGCCGGGGTTTGGGGGGGATGGTCACACTGTAACTCTTTGATTCTGAAGCAGGAGAATGTATCATCTAACTTCCTTAGATTTTTAAAAAAAATTTTTTAAGTGTTTTATTTATTTCTAGGAGAGAGGGAGAGACAGCGTGAGCAGGGGAGGGTCAGAGAGAGAGGGAGTCACAGACTGAAACAGGCTCCAGGCTCCGAGCTGGCAGTCAGCAGAGAGCCCGACACGGGGCTCGAACCCACGAACCGCGAGATCATGACCCAAGCAAATGTCAGACGCTTAACCGACTAAGCCACCCAGGCGTCCCTAACTTCGTTAGATTTTTAAAGGAACATTATGAAAAATGTAAAAATATTCCCAAAATAATTAAAAACGACAGCTCTGTAATCACATTCCATAACTGTGAAAGGGACAAAAAGAGACATCATAATCTCCCAGTCTTGCCGAAGGGCAGAGGGGAGGGAGGGAGGGAGTACAGGGAAGGGCAGAGGGGAGGGAGGGAGTACAGGGAAGGGCAGAGGAGAGGGAGGGAGGGAGTACAGGGAAGGGCAGAGGAGAGGGAGGGAGGGAGTACAGGGAAGGGCAAAAGGAATCGAGGGAGGAGGAAGGAAAAGGAAAGGAGGAAGGAAGGAAGAAAAAGACAAACACTGGAGGAAAGAAGGAAAATCTGAAGATCATGATGACAAAACGCCCACGTGATAAGAGTCCTAAACAGAAACAGAAGATTTTAAAAACCCTAAAAGAGCCCCGCACATTTTCCCAAAGAAGCCCTGCACTCCACCGCTCGTCATCAGAGACGCGAGTCAGAACCCGGGGGAGGGTGACCCCCCCGGCCAGAACGGCTGGCACCAAAACCCGGGCCAGGGGCAGGGGCCAGGGCGTGGAGGGACAGGGGCCCTCGTGAACCACTGGTGGGAAAGCGAATTTGGTGCAGCCACTGGAGACCAGCATGCAAGTTCCTCAAAAAATTAAAAACAGAAATACCATCTGAGGGGTGCCTGGGCGGCTCAGTGGGGTAAGCATCCTACTCCTGATTTCGGCGTTCGTGGGATCAAACCCAACATCTGGCCCTGGGCTACCAGCACGGAGCCTGCTTAGGATTCTCTCTCACTCCCCCGCCTCTGCCCCTCCCAGGCTCACTGGCTTGCATTCTCTCAAAATAAAAATATTAAAGAAAAAGAAGAACTAGCACATGACCTGGCAATTCCAGTTCCCAGCATTTATCTAAGAAAACAATGTTGCCATCTCAGAGGTATGTGCATCCCCACGTGTAGCCCAGTGTTATTCACCACAGCCAGCACTGGAAACAACCGGAGTCCACCAACCCACCAGCGGATGAAGACAACATGGTAGATGTAAGCAGTGGAATACTATTCGACCAACTTAAAAAAAGAAAGAAGAAAAAAAAAAAAAAAGAAATTCTGCCATTTGCAACCCAGAGGACATTATGCTAAGTGAAACAAGCCAGACAGGGAAAGCCAAAAGCTGCGTGATTCCCCCTTACATGTGGACTCTAAACAAGAAAAAAGATAAAAAAGAGAGTAAAACAATAGTTGCCAGGGGCTGAGGGTGGGAGAAATGGGAGATGGGAGAACAATGGTCAGAGAACACAAACTTTTTTTTTTTTTTTTTTTTTAGAGAGAAAGAGCACGCCTCTGCTCGCACAAGCAGGGGAGAGGAGCAGAGGGAGAGAGAGGATCCTGAGCAGGCTCCACGCTCAGCACAGAGCCCAATGCGGGGCTCATCCAATGACTCTGGGATCATGACCTGAGCTCTCCAACTGAGCCACCCAGGTGCACCAGAGAATACAAACGTTCATTTATAAGTTCCGAAGATGCAATATAGAGTATGGTGACTATAGTTAATAATGTATTTTACTTGAAATTTGCTAAGCAATCAACTCTTTTTTTTTTAACATTTATTCACTTTTGAGAGACAGAGACAGAGCATGAGTGAGGGAGGGGGAAGGGGGGAGAGAGAGAGAGAGACAGAGACCCAGAATCCGAAGCAGGCTCCAGGCTCTGAGCTGCCAACACAGAGCCCGATGTGCACGGACCGTGAGATCATGACCTGAGCCAAAGTCAGATACTTAATCGACTGAGCCACCCAGGTGCCCCAGAAACCAACTCTTAAGCACACTCACCACACACACACACACACACACACAGTTTATAGTGTACACCTAAAATTAATATAACACTGTATGTTAACTACACTGGAATTTTAAAAAAAATTAAAGATAACTTTTAAGTGATGGATAAGTCAATTATGGTACTCATTTCACAATATATATGTATATCAAATCATCATCTCGTATGCTCTAAATATATAACAATTTTGTTGGCTATACCTTAATAAAACTGAAGGAAAATATAGATATAGGCAAGATTTTTTAATAATGAAAGAAATAAATCTCCCAGAATCAAAAGATTAAAAAGACCCAGCAAGTCATCAAGTGCCAGCACCATGAATGCAAAAGAGACCCATGGTGGGGGGAGGGGATGACAGGTCAAATGTAAAGACCCAGAAACATCGAGAGCGTCAGTGTTCCTTTTTTTTTTTTTTAAGTTTTTATTTATTTTTAAGAGAGAGACAGAGCATGAGTGCGGGAGGGTCAGAGAGAGAGGGAGACACAGAATCCAAAGACAGGCTCCATCCTCTGAGCTGTCAGCACAGAGCCCAACGCGGGGCTCGAACTCATGAACTGCGAGATCATGACCTGAACCCAAGTCAGTGCTCAACCAACTGAGCCACCCAGGCGCCCCTGCGTCAGTGTTCCTGAAAGAGGAAATACACATGGAAAGCCCCAAGACATTGAAGCACTGCATTCGAATTTCTGAGAAAATTATTTCCAGTGCAAACTATATACCGAGCCAACCTACCAACCAATAAGACACTGTTTGGCATGCCAGGTCTCAAAAAATGTCACCTCCCACACATTCTAAGAGAACCACCAGCAGTTTAAAGTAAATCACAGAAGACAGAAGACCCAAGAATCAGGTGGTCCACCTGACAAGGTAAGGGCACACAGGTGTGCCACAGGCCTGGGGGGGGCGCGGGGGGCGGGAACCCAGTCTGGGCAGAAGGGCAAAGAGCTCCGAGGTCACCGAGGGAAAAACTTGGAAGTGACAGAGTCCAAGTGACCATCACAAAAGGCCTTTTACACGGTTCACCCAGAAAACCTGGAACTGAATTAGGAATAGATGCGCAGGAGAGTAAGCAAATGGAAAACCAACATAATGATTTCCACTAGGAAAACAAGAAAGTAAATATTATCCATCACAGTGTATGGTTTAGTTGAACAATGTAACAGTTGGTATATATCTATTTAAACCAAAAACTGTTATAAAACTGGTGGATTAAAAATGGCCAAAAGCTGGGGTGCCTGGGTGGCTTAGTCGGTTGGGCGTCCGACTTTCGCTTAGGTCACGATCTCGCGGTTCGTGGGTTCGAGCCCCGCGTCGGGCTCTGTGCTGACTACCAACTCGGAGCCTGGAGCCTGTTTCAGTCTGTGACTCCCTCTCTCTCTGACCCTCCCCTGCTCACGCTGTCTCTCTCTCCTAGAAATAAATAAAATATTAAAAAAAAAATGGCCAAAAACTCTCTCACTCCCCTGCACAAAGAGATGTCTATGTTTCCGTGCCCTTTGTCTGGCCTGGGGCTCTGACTGCTTTCATGGAAAGAGCAGGACAAGAGCCGAGCCACGCCAGGGCCCGCTGCGCCTTGGAGCGCAGCCCGCCACCATGCTGTGAGGAAGCCCAAGCAGCCTCGCGGGACGCCCATCCTGGTGAGAGTGGAGGCCGCAGCCAATCGCAGAACCGTACACAACTAAAAGCTACATTCCCCCCCACTGTGTTCTAGAACACACTGCTCATTACGTAGAAATAGACTCCCCAACACTACAACCTTGGGAAGAAGCAGGAAAGGGAGAGGGAGGTGAGGGGTAAGAAAGGTAGACCCCTAACTCCCAAACGTGAACATGACACATAATACATAACTCTCAAAGTTCTCAACTCCGCAAAATAAACAAGTCATCTTTTTAGAGCACAGATTCTACAGACACTGCCAGTAAGAGCGCAGCGGTTGCCTCATGGGACAGGGCAGCAGAGTGAAGCAGAGGGCTGCTACCTTGTGTTATGACCCTCACAGAACTGGTTCTTAGGGTATGTGGCCCAGTTTGATAGAGGAAAAGATAAACCAGAAATATCCAGAAACATTTTAGTTGGTGAGGTTATGTTTCCTTCCACATTTCTGTATCATACCAATTTTTCACAAAAATGTGTTTTCTAAACTTTTTTTTTTTTTAATATTTTTTATTTATTTCTAGGACAGAGAGAGAGAGAGACAGCATGAGCAGGGGACGGTCAGAGAGAGAGGGAGTCACAGACTGAAAGAGGCTCCAGGCTCCAGCTGGCAGTCAGCACAGAGCCCGACGCGGGGCTCGAACCCACGAACCACGAGATCATGACCTAAGTGAAAGTCAGATGCTTAACCGACTAAGCCACCCAGGTGTCCCATAAAAATGTGTTTTCTGATTTAAAAATTATCTGCAATAGGGGCACCTGGGTAGCTCAGTCGGTTGAATCTCTGACTTGGGCTCAGATCATGATCTTACAGTTCATGGGTTCAAGCCCAGCATCAGGATTTGTGCTGACAGCTCAGAGCCTGGAGCTGCTTCAGATTCTGTGTCTCCCTCTCTCTGACCCTCCCCTGCTCATGCTGTCTCTTTCCCTCTCTCAGAAATAAATAAAACATTTTAAAAAACTACTTATAGGGAGTGATACAGATTGAAAGAAAGAAAGAAAGAGAGAGAGAGAGATTTCTATGAACTCCGGGCGAAAACTCACAACTGGGTTTCTGCTCCACCCCCACGCCGCCCATCATTCCTGTCCGAGAGCGGCTCACGAAGGGAGAGCAGCAGCGAGGTGGTGCCAGGACCTGGACAGCTGTGAAGAAGCCGCACCAAGACCTTGCCTGATCGCGGAGGACACATAGCTGGCAAAGACCACGGGAAACGACGACAGTTTCTAGGCGACACGGACAGCCCACAAAAGGGGCTCGGCCAGGAGCGGCCGCCAGCCAGGTGGGCCGGAGAGGCTGCCTGCTCCCAGGCAACAGCAGATGCACGTCCCTCCCACCCGCGCTGGCCGTGCTGGGCCCCAAGGAATCTCCCTGGGGCACCTCGAGAAGCTGCTGGTAAAGGAAGGAGGAGTTGCTATTAAAACATCCTTTCGCTTGTAATGGGCCATGAAGACACAGATTTCCTCTGTCTCAGAAGCTGATCAACCTACAAAAATAATCAAGGCCCCTCTCCAAAGGAAGTAGGGAGGGTAACAATTGATGATTTCTTCTGAACCAGAAGACAGCCCTCAGCTACACTCTACTGACCCATGGCGGGCCGGCGGCTGACAGGAGCGCACGGGATGCCACCGTTTCTGCCCTTTCCTGACATCAGCCGCTAATTCACACAGATCCCTAAAGCAGCCAAGGGCACTGGGCCGTCTGAGAGGTGCACGCGCGCTCAGCCTCCAAAGATAGACGGGGACAAACAAGAACCATTATTACTTTTTTTCCAAAGAAGTTATAAGTGGTTGAATTTTAAGGAAACAAATACTTTTTCATACAACTTTCAGAACTAGATAGAAAAGGACCCAACAAACATGATGCTTAAATCCAACCCAGCTCCCCAGATAAATGTACAACTTCAGAAACAGGAGAGAGAGAAAACCTACCACAGAGCTTTGTCAACAGTCTCACTTGCGAGCTTTCATTTTAGATATTGCTGCTTTCAAAAAACCTGCTTTGTCTCTCCCACCTGAGGAAGACTAAGCTGCCCGAAGTCAGAAAGCTTCCCCACGCCCTCAAGCCAGTTCCTGCCTCCGTCCCAGGCCTTCACACAGGACGAGAACAAAGGGGCCTCATCACCAGACGCTGGGCAGTGCTCAGCAGCACCCCAGTCACAAGCACACCAAAACCTGAGTGCCTCTACGTCACCTGCACCCCCACTCCCCTCCCCCGTCACCCACAAACCCTGTGGCGGGTGGGTGCGCCCTGCTCTCAGATCTGGCCACGGTGACCGTATCCGGTGCAGACATCTCAACAGGCAATTGTCTGTTCGGCCAAGTGCTTGCAGGGGCACAGAAGTGATCTAGAGACAAGTGTCCTGCCTTCAAGAAGCTTCCACTCAAGGAGGAAGGGGCAATAAACAAGGTAACAATTGCTGTGGAGAAAAAAATAATCAGCCAGAAGGGATCCAGGGAGCAGACAGGACGCAATTTCAAATGGGGGGGGGGTCAACGTGAGCTTCACTGTGATATTTCAATGAAAAAAATCTACGAAAGTTGTAAGGATTCTTTACTAGGCTGTTCTTTGTTTCTGAACCCTGAAACCAAAGTAGATATGAATGCTTACAGAAGAATATTTTGTCTAGACAGTGAATGGCACCGCATCTATCTGGTTTTATCAGACAAGAACCCAGGGGCCACCCAGAACATCTCTGTCTACACCATCTCTCACATCCCAAACAGCAGGTCTGATCAGTCTTACTCCAGAATCCTTCCTACCCACACCCACCACTTCTCTCCACACCCACAACCTCGGTGCTAGCCCACTACCAGCATCCTTCACCAGACGAACACCACGAGGTCCCAACTGGCTTATCAACCAGCAGAGTCACAGGCAGTTCTCCTGACGCAGAAAGCATCAGAGTCACATGAAAAGCTCATTTGAACACAGATGCTGGGCCCCACTCCAGAGCTTAGGACTCCGAGGTCAAGGGCAGGCCCCTGCGAACGTGGTGTCTAACAAGTTCCCAGGTGAATGATGGTACCAGAATGGAGGCCAGGCTCAGGGACCCGCTGGACTAGGTCATGCTGCAGTGACAAGCCCCAAAGCCATCACTTGTTACTTGGCTCAACCCGAAATGTTCTTTCCTGCTTCACTACACGTTTGTGTCTTCCATAGTGAGAGTCGGAGAAAGAAAATATGATAAAGCACACGTCTCTCAGATCCTCTGGTCAGAAGCGACGGGTCACTTCTCATTGTCCCAAGCAAATCACACGACCACACGGAACTCCATGGTGGGGGGGGGAGGGGCAGGACCACTCAGACCTACAGGGCGCGCAAAGCAAGGGTGACTGGAAAGTTCCCAGTACAAACGGACAGCAGCCACAGCCTGGCCTCCTGTACCGACTCTTCCCCCTCTACTAACCCTCCCATCACCGACTCCACAGAGGACTCGGACAAAGACACTGTCCAAAGCAAACAGATGCGTGTCTCACACACGCCTGCCCTTCCTTAAACCCTCCAAGGGCCTCACACTGCTCTCCGGAGGAAAATCCAAATCCCTGCCCACCTCCGACCTGCACAGCTTCGCTCTGCACACGGCTCCCTCACCCTCTGCCCCCCCAAGGGTCTAAATACACATAAAGGTTGCGGGAACAGGCATGGCCCCACCTCCCATACTGTCACCAACCTAGGCCAGTCCTGATCCAGACAGCCACGCATTCACTGCCCCGTCTGCACAGAATTGTGAAGCAAATCCCACGTGGTGTATCATTTCATAGGTAAGTAGCTGTATGTGTCTCTAAAAGGTACAAATTCTTTTCTTAAGCAAGCTCCAACTTGGGACCCCGAGATCAAGTCACATGCTCTACCAACTGCACCAGCCAGGCACCCCACAAATTCTTTTCTTAAACATAACAAAAGCATTAAAGCAGCTAAAAACAAATAAACAAATAACTTAATGACACATCTAGTCAGTGTTCCAGTTCCTAAGTGTCTCAGCCATCACGGGTGAGGTTTAGCCATGTCTCTAACCGGCCTGTCGTGGACACAAATAAACCATCCACAGTACACTTTGGTTCCTTGTGGAAGAGATCAGGTCACTGGTCTTGTCTGAGTTCTGCTGACGGCAATCCTGTGGTTTTAGCTGAACGTTTCCTTTCCGCCTATATGTCCCATGAATTGGTTGCTGGACAGAGACCCTTGGTCAGGTTAAGGCAAGTACTCGGGAAGGCTATTTCACAGGCTCCCGAAGACGCGGTCCCTGTCCCATCCCCCTCACAGGTCTTCACGGGTCTGTAAACCCCATGGGACGAAAGCCATAGGCTCTGGCTCATCACTGGAACACAGCTGACACTCAACGACTGAAGAAGTGTTAGAAGGAAGTGCACCCCATAGTGACTAACAAACACATAATGGCCCACCCTCCTGATCCCGTACAGACAGGCTTATGTTAAAATGTCCCCCGAGAGGCAGAACAGTAGCTGCCAGAGGACCGAATCGAAGGTCAGGCCTTGCGGGAGCTCTAATCACTCACAGCCTTGTGCCTTCGGGTCATTACTTAATATCTTTGGGATTCAGTCTCCTGCTGTGAGGATTCAATAAGAGGTAAAGAATATTCAATGCTCAAAGCTGCAGAGAAAAGCTCTACACAGATGGCACCATCTTCAAATCTTTTGGGAGAAAGAACACAGAAGCCTCTTATTTCTAATATATATTCTAATCTCAAAACTCAGACATTCACATTTTCGCAAAACAAAAAGCTTTAGGAAAAGAGAAGGCTCCAAAGCTGTCCCCACTTGTTAATGGAGTACTTGGCACTGTTCGAAGACCAGAAGACAAGTCAGAAGATCCCCCCGACTCCAAAACAGTCACCACCTAGAGAACAGGGAGGGGCAGGAGCCCACACCACGTGCTGTCACGACAGGGCCCAGCACTCACAAAGACATGACAAACTTGGGAGCAAAAAAGCCAAGAAACAAAGACCCCACACCTGGAACCATGGGTGCGGCACCAGTGGCAACGGACACAAAGGCTGGGCCGCACAGCAGCAGGCACCAAACCGGACACCTCAGGAGTAAGCGGGGGCACGTGCAAAGACCCACGGGGACAGAGCCGGCGTGTCGCTAGCGCTGCGGCAGCAGGACGGCGAGGTCTCCAAGCAGCCACAGAAGAGCGGCCAACAGAGATGCTGGACAAGCATGCAGGCCACGCGCTGTGCTCAAGCCCCGGGGCCTCCGCTACCGGGCGAACGGCAAAGCACCGCGCACGCGTGGGTACTTGTGGCTGACAGGTGAGACCAGAGCTTTCTTCTTGGAGGGAACAGAGACAGATCAGAAACTAGGTCTGACTTCCCTCTCGCTAGTACACAGGGAGATAAAAATGGTGCCCCAGCCACCTGATCTTTCAAATTATGAATACTAGAGTCAACTGGACTAAATCCGTCCCCTGAATTTGAGCCCTATGCTGTGCCCCAGCTCATCAATACCACTTCAGCCCCCTTTCTTGCACCTGTCCACTCTTCCCACCCCTACCTCCTGGGCCTTGGAGGGCCACCACTCTCCAGCACTCCATGAGCTACAGCCTCCATGTCTTCATGTCCATAAGCCTCCTCTCTGACATCTGTCACCTGCACACCTCCTTTCCAACCTCACAGTAGGCAAGCATGCTCCCAGCACTTCTGAAACCTTACACGCTCCACATCAAAGAACTGAGGACCCACTCATTCAAATAATCACAGAGCGACTGATGGTCACTTGGGTACCATCCTAGGCACTTGAGGGTAGGAGAGTAATGAAAGACAGAAGAGAAAAAGTACCCATCCTTACAGACCTCTCAATGTAGTCAGGTAGATGGACAGATGGATAAAATACACACAGTGTCAAAAGAGAAGTGCCATGGAGGGAAGGCTAAGGCAGATGGGGAGTGTTAGCATCTTTTAAGTCAGCAGTCAGGGAAGGTGCCTGAGAAGTTTGAGCAAAGACCTAAAGGCAGGCAAAGAGCTAGCCCTGTACGTGTTGAGGGCAGAGCATTCCAGGCAGAAGAAACAGCAAGTGCCATGGCCTGAGGCCACATGTGGCTATGGTCCTAGCGACGGGCCAAAGGGCAGTGGGAATGGAGAGTGGGCAAACGTGGGTGAAGCACAAAGTGCTCCCAGCCTAATTATGAGGGCCTCTCAAATCAGGGAGGGACCTGGTGGCCTTCTAGGAGTGAGGTCCAAGCAGAGCTGAGCGAGAGGTAAGAAAAGCCAACTGTGCCCACATATATATGGGGGGCAGGTGGCAAGCACCAACCATGCAAATGCCCAGGGGGAAAGCATGGCAGCAAGAGATGGGCTGAAGGGAGAGAGAAGCGCAGTGAGAGTTGGGAAGCCAGGGAGACACTGGCCTCGAACCCTGAAGGGCAATGGAGATCCTTGAAAAGTGGGGCCTCACATAATCACGTGTGCACTTTCCACAGTCCAGGAAGGGTGTAGACAACTGACTGAAGGTGGTAAAGCTGGAATCAGAAACACACTTTCTGATCTGCTGGCCTCCAGAATACAGCAGCAGAAACACACAAATCATTAACGGAAACATGAAGACGCTGATGATATATCTTTAACAGCGTAACAAACAACTTACACCATCAACTCTTTCAACGACAACCCAGTCAGCTTAAACACTGAGGTCCCAACTCCTTCCAGGAATAAACCGTGGTCCCCTATACACCTGCTAGGGAACTCTCACTGCTGAGGGCTTTGAGCTAGAGGCCAATACTCAGCTTAACCAAGACTTTGCAACGTCTATGCCTCTATGTTCTGTTGAAACCATTAAAATATTACAGAAATAAATGCTTTGAAAACTCTTATGTGGCCACTTGCTTTTTGGAAGGCAGACTCAAGGACAACACTACTTCGTGGTCTATCTTCATTTTTTACCTAGCAATCCAAATTTCATCAAATCAATCAACTCCTTCAGAAGCTATACTGCAACTGATAGACAAATGAGAGATGCAGACAAGTCCCTGGGGTAACCAACTTAAGTTTTTCTCCCCAGAGGGCTTAGTATGAATAACCATTCCTGGAAAAGAAATAAACAAATCATATAGAGGGTGCCTGGGTGGCTCAGTAGATTATTCGTGGGACTCTAAATTTCGGCTTAGGTCGTGATCTCACAGTCCTGGTCGTGATCTCACAGTCCTGAGTCTGAGCCCTGCATCTGGCTCAGCATGGAGCCTGCTTGGGATTCTCTCTCTCTCCCTCTCTGCCCCTCCCCCACATGCTCATTCTCAAAATTAAAATCATATAAAGACAGTGTGTAAAGTAAGAGCCTAGCCCTCCTTCCACTCACCTCTTCTTCTGTATTCTGTACACTTTACAGTCCTCTTACCGTGCCCAGGGATACAGAGAGGTGGGTACCGTGGAAACATCACTGCCGGCTTCATCATGGTGGTAGGTACAGGTCTATTATTCATTATACTTATATGCTTGCAACCTTTCATAATTTTTATTCAACATCTGAGTTAGTGATGATGAAAAAAGCAAAAGGAAACAGACTGCCTGGCAAAGGTGGTCTTGGCTCCCTGACCGAAGCAGGGTGATCTCAGGCCAGCCCCTTATTTTCCACACTCAGCTTCTCCCAGAGGATCCCTTTCTGCTCCAGCGTGACTTACGGAAAATAGAGGCAAAGAGGCCAGACGTTGACATTAAAATGGGTTGTTTGTTTATCCTAAGTCATATGCCCATTTATTCAGCATTTACTGAGTTCCTGCCGTGAGCAGGCACCAGCAGAGCCGGGGCTGCCCAAGGCCATGAGAGTCCTATCTTCAAGAGCTAAGCCAACAGAGGAAAAAGGTCATCACAGACAGCCATTAGAAGGCTGGGTTCCCCGCGCTCCAAGGAGGAGGACAGACAGCACTCCTGGCCTAACAGTCGTCCGTGCAAAGGCCTGGAGTCAGGGCAGGGCGCCACATATTTGGGGAAAAAAGATGAAGATACACTTACCGGAGTCCAGCAAAAAAGAAGAGCAACACTCAGGCAACGGAGACGCTTACCCTACACCGCGTGCGTTCTACACATTCTGTCGCCAGGCCAGAACGGCAACAGAAGCGTGTGTCAGAACAGGGGAGCGTAAAGCTTAAATCTTCAGTTCCCGCTGACTAATTAAAGTGTTTGCTCATTTGTCCAGATTAAAAAGGGCAGGACAGGGCTGCCTTGGTGGCTTAGTTGGTTAAGTGTTCAACCTCGGCTCAGGTCATGATCTCACAGTTTGTGAGTTCAAGCCCCGTGTCAGGCTCTGTGCTGACAGCTCAGAGCCTGGAGCTGCTTCAGATTCTGTGTCTCCCTCTCTCTGCCCCACCCCCACTCGTGCTCTGTCCCCGTCTCAAAAATAAATTTTAAAAAAATGTTTAAAAGTAAATAAAATAAAAAGGGCAGAACAAAGTAAATTTAGATGATAAACTTCAGCATCATCTTAGCGCATCCTCTTATATGGGCTTGCTGACAAAAAGACCCTCTGTCTCATGAAGCACCTTTTATGGGTGTTTTCCGTCGTCTGCCAGCACTTCTCACTAAATCTCTCCCACCTACTTTATATCCCAGCGTCAAACCATAAAAAGGAAGTAACTAATTAGCTGACATTCTGCCTTAGGACTAAACTTTTCAAAGTTGGGACTACTTGTAGGAGGAACGGACATCCAAACAGGTGCAAGGCTACTCCTTAACTGAAGCCACGAGTCTCTAACTCCTGCAATTCCTCACTGGGCTCCTCACAGTAAAGCAGGTACTTACTGTCTACAGGGCTCCACATGAATCACCTGCGTAAAAACCCTAAGCCTCACTGCCACACCCGGTGGCCTGTTTATTGTTTCTCTCTGTGTTTCCACAAATTGCAGGTCGGTTTATGTTACATAAAAATAAATTCTCTCTCGTTCTTCAAGCTTCAGCTACTTATCTGAAACTCTCACACTAGAAGTTTACAGCTGGAGTCAGAGGCCAGTCTAATCGGCAGCCCTGCAGTCGGGAGGGAGGATTTTGTACTGAAGAGATCAGAGCTCTCCACAAAAGTTTTCACCAACTCACCCCCATGCAGCACGCCCTCTCTTACCAACCAGCAACCCAAAACCGAAGGCTGCCGGGCGTTTGAGAAAATGCAAGAAAAGGAAATGACTCAAAGTAATGGTGCTTAAGGCATGAGTCCTCTTCACTTCCAGTCGGTAGTTTAGATTTGAACTATGGACGGTTGTGCGGTAAGCGCACACAAGGAAAGGGTTGTGCGCACAGGGCTGGTTTCCTTCGTCTTACTGTTTGCACTTACACTCAGTCATTGTTCTCCTCTCATTTACACAGGTAACAAGGGCATTTAAACCACTTGGAAGAAGAAAAGTTAAGGTCCTAGCTGCGTGAATGGGATGGCTGCTCACTTAACATCCTGACAACCTCATTTAAAATACACAAAACACAATGTAACCTGTGCGCGAGGCACCTACGTGAGCTCTTCAAGTTGTTCAGCAATCAAGGAAGCTCGGGGTTTAACTCATTTAAAAGTCAAGGCCCTGGAAATCTGAGCGTGGGTTGTCAGCGCCCGAGCCGCGCGCTCACGCCCTAGCACGGCGGCGTGCTCCTCGCAGGCTCCACTCGCTCACACTCGCTCACACTCACGCTCGCACCCCGGGGCCCCCGCTCTGCACAAGCGCACAGCGGCGGAAGGGCAGCTGCGATTCGAAGTTTCCACCTGGATGTCAAACCTGGGGCGGCTCCGGCCCCGGCACAGCGGCGGGAGCGAGGCCGGCCGCCGCGGGCCCGCGACCTTTCCACCCAAACTCAACACCAGCATTTTTTAAATGCCGAGATTTTCAACCGCCCTTCTCGCGAGTGGGGCCGCGGCGGCCGTGCGCACGGTCAGCGGCCGGGCTTCCGCGCGCCCCGAGGGCTCCCCGTCCGCGCCGGCAGGGGGGAAGGGGGCCGGGGCGGCGCGCGCCGACAGCCCCGGGCGGGGTCCCCGCGCCTCCACCTGCCAAGGCCGGGCCCGGCTCCGGGGCGCCCGCGCTGACCAACGGCCGGCGCCCGCGAGTGTCACCCGCGGACCGTCCGCAGACAAAAAGCGCCTCCCCGCCCGCCCGGCGCGCCCCTCCCACCGCCGGCCCCGGCCCCGGCCCGCGCCTCACAAAGGCCGGCCCGGCCCGCTCGGCGCCGCCGCGAACAAAGGCCGCCCGGCCCGCAGGCCGGCACAGGTGCTGCCGGCGGCCGGGCCCAACATGGCCGCGGCCGCCCTCCGCCCGGCCCCGTTAGCCGCGGCCACCCCCGCCCCGCCGGCCCGCCCGGCGCTCCCGGCCCTCAGCCCCGGCCCGCGGCCCCTGCGCCCCGCGGCCCCCGCGCCCCTCAGCCGCTCGGGCCCGCGGCGGCGGCGGCGGTTGGGCCGGCGGCTCCAGTGACCTGTTGTGCGTCGCATCCTCCGGCGGCGGCGGCTCCCGGCGCGGCGGCTCCGGCTCCGGCGGCGGCGGCGGCGGCAGGCCGGGGAGGGGGGGGCCGCGGGGGAGGGAGGGCCGAGGGAGGGGAGGGCGGCGGCGGCGGCGGGCGCAGCGCGGCCAGGCCGAGGCTCTCCGCGCGCGGCGCCGACCCTGCCCCCGCGCCTCCCGCCCGCCGCCGCCGCCGCCGGGCCGCCGCCGCCTCGCAGAAGCCCGGGAAAGTGCGCGCCGCTGATTGGCTGCCGCGCTCGCGGGGCTGCGGCCGGACTTTTCAAATCCGCGCCGGGCGGGGCGCGCGGGCGGGCGGGGCGCGCGGGCGGGCGGGGACCCGGCGGGGTTAGGGGACAGAGGGAGGTGCGCGGGGCGGGGACCGGGACCGGGTGGGGTGGGGCGCGCGGGGGGCCGGGGCCGCGGGACCCCGCGACCCGCCTCACAGGAGCGCAGAGCGCGCGTCCCGCTCCCGCTACTCGGCCGGGCGCGCGCCAGGCGGCGGCGAAATCCAAAGCCCGGAGCCGGGAGCCGGGAGCCGGCGGCGGGAGCCAGCGGCCTCCAGGTGACGTCACGGCCGCGCGCCCAATCGCGGCCCGCGAGCCGGCCCCGCGCGATCGCGGCCGCTGCCGGGGGCGCGCGGCGGGGACGTCCGGCGGCCGCGCACGTCCTGCTCTCGGGACGCGGCCCTCGCCGCGCGGCTCGCAGGTGGCCGCCCACGCTCCTACCGCGGGCAGGAAGACGGCGCCCGCGCGCGGAGCGCGGTAGCTCGGGCGGAGGCGGAGGTCAAGTTCCCGCTGCCGGTCCGCACACGCCCGCGCTCCCGGAGCCTACGCTGCAGACTCCACATCGATGGCCCCGAACAACGGGCGGGAGCGTGGAAGGCCGGCCGGAGGACGGGCCGGCTCGCACTGTACCTCAGGGCGGGGGTTCCGCCGTCCTCCACCCCCGCCCGGTCTCCCGTCCGGCCTGGAACTGGGCGGAGTGGGCGATCTGCGGTCAGAGTCGGGGCTCGGTCACTGGAACTGCTGGGCGACGTGCCATGGCAGAGGGGCAGAGGGGCAGGGCGGCTCGGGAGTGCCAGCCTGCGGTCAGGGCACGGCTTTGAGAAGCACCACTCTGGCTGTGGTAAGGACAGTGGGCTGGTGTGGTGGACACGGAGATGAGCCACTCGGGCGCCATCCAGCAGGGTCGTCGGCCCAGCCTCCAGCCGCCGCCTTCTCCAGTGTTGGCCTCAGCTGCAAAGAGCCGTCTCACCGCGGGTCTCCTCTCGCTGGGCAGCGGCGTCCAGTGTGGCTGGGGGCACGGGGGGTACTAAAGCGGTCGTTCCGTTCCGCCAGTGTAGGACGCTGGTAGGAAATTGGACGTTAGACGTTGGCACTTCAGACTCCCCAACTTGACCGGCTACAGGCTGCTTCCCACCAGAGCTGGGACTGACTGGCCCAGGGCAAGCCCCTCCCCAGTGTCTCACGTGGGGGAGAGGAATTACGGAATGGCACACACTTTCAGCCACGAGCCATTCATGAGGTCCTGATGTGTGCTGTGCCCTCACAGGGCGCTGGGGATGCTGAGCTACCTGAAGAGACCCTTCCCCCGGCGGTCACTGCCAGATTCCACGGAGCTCCTGGAAAGGCGTCCCGCTGGGCCGGGGCGCATCCACACTGGCGTTTAACCGCGTTATCCATCTGGCTGTGGGGAGAAGAGGTGTCCTGGTCCTCTGGGGGCCCAGGACCTCTCTGGGATACAGACCTGACAACGGTGTTACGATCTTGGAGTACAAGACAAATACCACCATGTCTCCTTTGATTTCACAGATTTGGAATTAAAGCTCCTCTTCTGAAAAAAAAAATTGCATTTAGAATAGTGTGATCAATATGCAAATTTATTCAAAACATGCAAGTGTGTTTAGATTTTCTTGAAGAAAGTGATTTGGGGCTGGCTGGTCTTTTCCCGCCCAGTGCAGGCCGCCCTGGGCCCAGCCTGGATGTCTCATGGAGTCCTGAGCCCTTTCCAGCAAGCCTGGCCAGCAGGACAGCCCCCCCAGCCTGTGCGCTTCAGGGGCCTCGCCTGTGGACACCGTATTTCCGATGACTGAGTCTCCCTCAAGGTGAAAAAGAGGCCCTCAGAAGACTAAGGACACCCCCCACGCACAGGGCGACTGCTGCGTGAAGAGGCCTTCAGGTGCGTGTACACCTCTGCCCCCAAAACGTGCTCACGTGTGAGGCTGTCGCAGGTGGGTGGTCGTCCCTGGGGCAGCTCTTTCAGTGCTTGGAAATTGAGAGTCTGGGTAGTTCCCTGCAGGATAGGCTGGAGGAAACATGGAAAACAGGCCCCAGGCATGTGCGTGAGGGCCATGAGAGGCAAAGCCCCAAGCCCCGGGGGTGCCCAGAGGGATCCTGGACACACAGGGATGGCGGCAGCTGGCGCTGAGTCTCCTTGGGACTCCTGTCATTTCTCTGGACAAACACTCCGTACTCAGAGGCAGGCACTTAACAGATGATGGCGCGCTGCCCTCCATCTCAGCTCCCACCCTCTTAGACTAAGGCCAAGCTGGGCAAGGTCTTTAGGACCCGAGGACTCCAGGCCTGCCTGCTGGCCCCGGGACCAGCCCACAGCAACAGAACAAGGAGTCAAGAGGAGTGGGGCGTCCCCTGGCCACGAGGTCTGCAGCTGAGGCCCTTCTGGCTGCCCACCTTCCACTAACTGCCTACTCTGGGCTGACAGCTCCGGGGGGCACAGTGCAATCTCCCTTCCTTGCTCTCAGGGCGGCCTTGGCCGAAGCGCTCTCTGCCTCCCTGCTTCTACTCGTCACAGGTCCTGCAGCTCACGGCCTGACCTCCCCGTAAGAGCTGCTGCCAAACGCAAAACCCAGGCCCCTTAGCCAAAGGAGCCCCATCCCCTGCCAGGGCCAGGGTCCCCGAGGGGCCAGGCTCCTTGCTGTTTCCATGGGGATGTGTGCACTCTGACCCCAGCCTTTCTCCATCCTTGGCCAAATAAAGAGGGCTTCCAAGTGGAAACTGGCAGTCTTCAGCCACTCCTCCTCCCATGGCCCAGGTGGCCCCAGCCTCCAAGGAGGGGGAGGACGACAGGCACTTCCCCCAGCCCAGGCAGAGCAGGGATGGAGGCCCTTCCCCACCAGCCCCTCCCCAGCCCTGCCCACTCACTATACTCTCCAGACTGGAAACTTGCCTTTTCCAAGGCCTGGCTCTGCCTGGGCTCCCACCTGGCCCGAGGGCCCCTTCAGTCCACCAGGACAGCCAGCAGGAGCCAGCAGGCAGCACTGCCGGGCTCCTCAGGGCCCCACTGGCCAACCTCCATTGCACAGGAGTCCCTGTCAGGCAAGGAAGATCAACATGCAGACTGAAGCCTGGCTGAGGAGCCTCCCGCGCAAGTCCTGGCTAAGAGGCCTGAGCACGAGGCTTCTCCACCCTCTCTGCCCAGCCTCTCTCCTTCCACCTTGGCGCTGACCCCCAAAGCTCCCAGGAGGCCTGTTATCAGAGTTGCAGTGGTCACCTCCAAGAGCAAACCAAAACCCAAGACCAGGGTCCAGTCCTGGAGGCAAACACAGACTCCGGTGCCCCCAAAAGCCGCTTCCTGGAGATTGCACACAAGCTAGCCTAGCACTCTCCCACCCCCCTCAGGGTTTCCGCTTCCTAAATCTCCTCTAACCCAGCCGCTCACCAATAGGAGGCAGCCGTCACCCCCTCCCGTAAACACTCTGCGTTCAACCAGGGCAGTTTTTCTTTTTTTTTTTTTTGTGTATTTTACTCGAGAGAGAGAGACAGAGACACAGTATGAGCAGGAGAGGGGCAGAGAGAGAGGGAGACAGAGTCCAAAGCAGGCTCCAGCCTCTGAGCTGTCAGCACAGAGCCCGCCACAGGGCTCGAACCCACAAACCATGAGACTGTGACCTGAGCCGAAATCGGACACTCAACTGAATGAGCCACCCAGGCACCCCTCTATTTTTTTTAAGTTTTATTTTTTTTTAAAGTTTTATTTTGAGATACAGCACGTGCACAAGTGGGGGAAGGGCAGACAGAGGGAGGGCGAGAACCCCAAGCAGGTTCCCCACTGTCAGCACAGCAAGGGAATTTTTCTAAACCACAAAACTGACCATGTCACCCAACTGTTTAAAATCCTGCTTGACTCCTCACAGCGCCTGGGTGGCTCAGTCAGTTAAGCTCAGGTCAGGGTCGCATGGTTGGTGAGTTTGACTCCACATCAGGCTCTCTGCTGTCAGTGCAGACCCTGCTTCAGGTCCTCTGTCTCCCTCTCTCTGCCCTCCTCCGCCTTGCATATGCACACTCTCTCAAAAATAAACATTAAAAAAATAAAAGTGGGGCGCCTGGGTGGCTCAGTCAGTTAAGTGTCCAACTTCGGCTCAGGTCATGATCACACAGTTCATGGGTTTGAGCCCTGCGTCGGACTCTGTGCTGACAGCTCAGAGCCTGGAGCGTGTTTCAGCCTCTGTGTCTCCCTCTCTCTCTGCCCCTCCCCTGCTCATGCTGTCTCTCTCTCTCAGAAATAAATAAAACATTAAATAAATAAATAAATAAATAAATAAATAAACAAATAAATAAAATTAAAGTCCTGCTATGACTCCTCAGTGTCCCTCACACAAAACCCACTCTTCAGCCAGTGTAGGACTTTCAGAAGTGGGAGGGCACCGGCTCTGCCTCTCCAGCCCAGCCCTCTCCCCGGAGCTCCTGGTCTGAAGCGGACTCCCTGCTGGATGTCACCTCTTGGACAGCCACACACACCCACCCTTGTTGGATGTCAAATTGAACTTCTCCCCCTGCCGCCATGCCGGACCTGAGCTGGGATACAAAGCCTTCTTTGACCCCCCCCCAGGCTGAGTCCCCCTGGAAGGTGCACGCAGCTCTGTGTTTATCTGCAGGTGGCACTGCCGCCTGGGGCTGGACGGCCAGGCTCCTAGTCCTGGTTGCCCTTGAACAGGGACCTTAGGGCCCCTCTAAAGTGCCACCAAACAACACAAAATTATTGTCTCACATTTCTGAGGTCCGGAAGCCTGAAGCTGAGGCATATGCAGGGCCATGCTGCCTCTGAGGCTCTCAGGGAGAATCTTTCCCGGCCTCTTCCCAGCTTCCGGTGCTAATGGGCAGCACCTGGTGTCCCTGGGCTTGCCGTGGCGTCGGTCCACTCCCAGGCTGTGTCTTCACACAGCCTCCTCGTGTGTCCACCTGTCCATTTTATCTTCCTTTGTTTTTCAAAAGATTATTTAGAGAGAGAGTGCTTGCACACAAGCGGGGTAGAGGGAGAGAGAGAATCCTAAGCAGGTTCTGCCTGATGCAGAGCTCGATCTCACAGACAGCAAGATCATGACCTGAGCCGGAATCAAAAGTCAGTTACTTATGGATGGACTGAGCCACCCAGGCGCCCCTTTTTCCTTTTTCAAGACTTTATTTTGAGTAATCTGTATACCCAAAGTGGGGCTCCAACTCATAACCCCAACCAAGAGGGCATGCTCCACCAACTGAGCCCGCCAGGTGCCCGTTTTCTCTTAGGGACGCCAGTCGTTGGATTAGGGCCCACCGAAGAACTTCATCCGAATTTGATTACATCTGCAAAGACCCTGTTTCCAAATAAGGTCGCCTTCACAGGCAGGAAGGTTAGGACTTGGACATAGCTTTGCGCGGACACCGATCAACCCACATCTCTCTCACGAGCTGTACGACCTTGGGCATGAGGCTTCCGCGTGCATCGCGGGCAGTGGCGCCGGTGGGGAGCGGCTGGCAGGAAGCGATGGCTGCGTGGGGTCAGAGCCCGCCCCCCGGAGGGCACACGCTCGCGTTTGCCCGGCCGCCTTCCCTCGGGGAGGCGCGGGGCACGCCCGGCCCGGGCGGGGGGCGCCGAGCCGGGGCGGGCGCAGCGGGGCAGGCAGGCTCGCGCGACCCGACCGGGCCGGGGGCGCGGCGGCCGCCGGCGGCGGGGAGGTTAGGACCCGCCGCAGCCGGGGGACTTGGGGCGGCCTCCCTGCTGGCCCCGCCCACGAGCCTCGCCGCCACCCATTGGCCGCGCTCCTCGAGGCCCCGCCCGCCGCTCTGGCCCCGCCCCCCAGGCCGCCCGGCCGCGGGCGCGCCGGGTCTCGCAGCCCCGCAGAGGGAGGAAGCGGTGCGGCGCGGCCGAGGGCGGGGGTGCGCGGGGGGACGACCCGGGCCGTGCCCCCCCCCGCGGCCCCTGCGCCCCCGCCTCGCGGGGGCGCCCCGGCCGGGGCCGTCCGCTCACGCGGGCTTCGGCCAAGGAGCCAGTGGTCTGCGCGAAAGCAGCGCTTCTCTCTCGGGTTAGGAAGAGTGCGGGAGTTCGAACCCGAGACGACGGCGAGGAGGAAGTTCGCCCCGGGCCCGGGCTCGGGCAGCGCCTCGGGCCGCTGCTGCGCGCGAGGGACCGGCCGCGGCGGGACCGGCTGGGGCCGGGGAGAGGCGGCCGAGCCCTGGGCTGCGTGGAGGGTGAGGCCCCCGGACTTGCCGGAGAACGACCGTCGTGGGAGCTCGTCCCAGCCCACAGCCGCGCCTGGCCTGGGGCTGAGACGCCGGGACCACGCCCTGGAAACGTCTCTTCTTTATCGTCATGTATCACGTTTCCCCAAAACTTTATTTTTTTTTTAATTTTTTTTAATGTTTTATTTATTTCTAGGAGAGAGAGAGAAAGAGACAGCGTGAGCAGGGGAGGGTTAGAGAGAGAGGGAGTCACAGACTCTGAAATAGGCTCCAGGCTCCGAGCTGGCAGTCAGCACAGAGCCCGATGCGGGGCTCGAACCCACGAACCGCGAGATCATGACCTAAGCGAAAGTCGGACGCTTAACCGACTAAGCCACCCAGGTGCCCCACGTTTCCCCAAAACTTAATGGTTCGAAACAACGGCAAGCCTTGATCCTCGTGTGCAGTTTCTTTGGTCGGGAACTGGGGTGCGTGAGCTGCAGACGCGCCACCGAGATGGCTACTCAGGTGGTGCCGGGCAGTGCCCGGCGCTTCAGTCCCTCCCCGCGGGGGCCTCTCCGCAGCTGCTTCACACCGCCCGACACAGGGCTGACCCCCGCCCCCAGCGGGAATCCACCAGCACACGCTGCCAGTGCTTAGCGATCTGGCCTTGGAAAGCACGCACTGTCAGCGTCAAATCAGATCACAGCATCTAGAGACTATACCACATCATCCACAACAACCAGTGAATCAATAAAGCCACTCAAAGAAAACGGGAGATGTGGCTGTCGTCAAGGGGAAAGACGCGCAATCAACAGAAGTCAACCCTGAGCCCCGTTTCAGGTTTGACAGAGAAAAACTTTAAGGCAGTTGTTTGAAGATATTCAATAATTACAGGGAAATATCTAAGGAATGAAGAGAAAGCTCAATAGAAAAATGGAAGTTGTTAAAAAGTACCAAATGAAAATCCTAGAAATGAACACACACACACACACACAGAGAGAGAGAGAGAGAGAGAGAGAGAGAGAGAGAGAAAATCAGATGAGCTTCATAGCAGACCAAAGCTGACAGAAGAGTGAATTTAAAGACAGACCAATGGTAGTTACCCATTCTGAAGAACAGAAAGGAAAATGATGAAGACATAAGCAAGCTGTCTCAGGCACCTGCTGGGCAATATGTGCGTTAGAACCTGAGAGGGAAATGGGGCGCCCCGGGGCTCAGTCAGTTAAGCGTCCAACTTTGGCTCAGGTCATGATCTCACAGTTCTTGAGTTCAAGTCCCCCATCAGGTTCTGTGCTGATGGCTTGGAGCCTGGAGCTGCTTCAGATTCTGTCTCTCCCTCTCTCTCTGCCCCTCACCACTCATGCTCTCTCTCACTCAATCTCTCTCTTAAAAAATCAATAAACAGGGGCGCCTGGGTGGCTTAGTCGGTTAAGCGTCCGACTTTCGCTCAGGTCATGATCTCGCGGTTCGTGGGTTCGAGCCCGCGTCGGGCTCTGTGCTGACTGCCAGCTCGGAGCCTGGAGCCTGTTTCAGTCTGTGACTCCCTCTCTCTCTGACCCTCCCCTGCTCACGCTGTCTCTCTCTCTCTCTCTCCTAGAAATAAATAAAAAACATTTAAAAATTTTTAAAAAAATCAATAAACATTAAAAAAAAAAACACCCCTTCATTAAAAAGAAGAACCTGAGAAGGAGAGAAAGGTAGGAAGGAAAGAAAAAAATAGTCAAAATAATGGCAAAAATGGGGCACCTGGGTGGCTCAGACAGTTGAGCGTCCGACTTTGACTCAAGTCATGACCTCACAGCTTGTGGGTTTGAGCCCCGCATCAGGCTCTGTGCTGACAGCTCAGAGCCTGGAGCCTGCTTCACTTCTGTGAAACCCTCTCTGTCTGCCTCTCCTCTGCTCATACCTCGTCTCTCTCTCAACAATAAACAATAAAAATCTAAAAAAAAATAATGGCAAAAATTTGGCAAAGTAGACAAAAACATTGACTTACATATCCAAGAAGCTCAGCAAACCCCAGGCAGGACTCAGTCCTGCTGGGATGCAAAGCACACGTAGGCACTTCCTGGTCCAATCAGAAAGGCGGGCAGCGTGGAGACAGTCGGGGGCCGTAAATCTGCAATCCAAGTATCCCATGCTGTAAACCTTTTCAAAAAAGGAAAGAGCTGGGGTGCCTGGGTGGCTTAGTCGGTTGAGCGTCCGACTTTCGCTTAGGTCATGATCTCGCGGTTTGTGGGTTCGAGCCCCGCGTCGGGCTCTATGCTGGCTGCCAGCTCAGAGCCTGGAACCTGTTTCAGTCTGTGACTCCCTCTCTCTCTGACCCTCCCCTGCTCACGCTGTCTCTCTCTCTCCTAGAAATAAATAAAAACATTAAAAAAAATTTAAAAAAAAAAAAAGGAAAGAGCTAGGTGAATACAGTGACTTGCCAGGGGCCCAGGCAGGTGACTCGTTGGCTGCAGGGTGACTGTGCCTCAGTTAGGGGTGGTTGGTGGTCCAGGGAGCAGCAGACCAGTGAGAGAGAGGGAAGAGAAGAGGGTCCAGGGGCACCTGGCTGGCTCAGCTGGCAGGGGCAAATGACTCTTGACCCCAGGGTCATGACTTTAAGCCCCACGTTGAGCATGAAGACTACTTAATTTTAAAAGAAAGAGAGAGAGAGGGGCACCTGGGTGGCTCAGTCGGTTCAGTGTCTGACCGGCTCAGGTCATGATCTCGCGGTTTGTGGGTTCGAGCCCCGCGTCGGGCTCTGTGCTGACAGCTCAGAGCCTGGAGTCTGTTTCGGATTCTGTGTCTCCTTCTCTCTCTGACTCTCCCCTGCTCACACTGTCTCTCTCAGAAATAAAAAAACATTAATAAAAAAAAGAAAGAAAGAGGGGCGCCTGGGTGGCTTAGTCGGTTAAGCATCCGACTTTCACTTAGGTCATGATCTCACGGTTCGTGGGTTCGAGCCCCGCGTCAGGCTCTGTGCTGACTGCCAGCTCAGAGCCTGGAGCCTGTTTCAGTCTGTGACTCCCCCTCTCTCTCTCTGACCTTCCCCCTGCTCACGCTCTCTCTCTCTCTCTCTCCCAGAAATAAATAAAACATTAAAAAAGAAAGAAAGAAAGAAAGAAAGAAAGAAAGAAAGAAAGAAAAGAAAGAAAGAAAGAGTCCAGAAACAGACTACCGTGGTAGAACTTTGATATATGACTACTCCATGAGGCGGCCTGGGAAAGTACTGTGTAATCTAGAAGTGAAGAATGAACTTGGGCTGTATCTCCCACTACATGCAGAAATTCCTGGAAACTCAAGATGGGTCAAGGAAAAATAAAAGAAAATCTTTAAGGGGCACATGTGTGGCTCAGTCAGTTAAGTGGCTAACTTCAGCTCACGTCACAAACTCACAGGTCTTGAGTTCGAGCCCCGCATTGAGCTCTGCACTGACAGTGCAGAGCCAGCTTTGGATTCTTTCCCTCTGCCTCTCTCTCTCTAATTAAATTTTTTCTAAAAATTTTTAATGCTTTATTTATTTTTGAGAGATAGACACAGCTTGAGCAGGGAAGGGTCAGAGAGAGAGGGAGAGACAGAATCTGAAGCAGCTCCAGGCTCTGAGCTGTCAGCACAGAGCCCGACGTGGGGCTCAAACCCACGAACTGTGAGATCATGACCTGAGCCGAAGTCGGACTCTTAACCAACTGAACCACCTAGGCACCCTTCAAAATAAATTTTTTAATGTTTATTTTTGAGAGAGAGAGAGAGAAACAGTGCGTACGGGAGTGGGGCAGAGCATAAGAGAGGGAAACACAGAGTCCAAAGCAGGCTCCAGGCTCTGAGCTGTCAGCACAGAGCCTGATGCAGGGCTCCAACTCACAAACCATGAGATCATGACGTAAGCTGAAGTCAGATGCTTAACCGAGCCACCCAGGTGCCCCTCTCTCTCAAAATAAATAAATAAACTTATAAAAAAAAAGAAAATCTTTAAATCTTTAATAGAAGATGTAAGTAAATACCCTTCTAAAGAAGGGTAAGGTTAGATTCTCAGGGAAGGTCAGGGAAGATTTCTCCGAAAGAGAAGGGGAAAAAAACATTAAGTCTCAAAGGAAAGACTGATGAATTTGTACCAAAACTAAGAACCTTGGTTCATCAAAGGACATCAAAAATAACCAGACAGGGAGAACCTGGGTGGCTCAGTCAGTTAAGCGCCCAACCTCAGCTCAGATCATGATCTAACGGTTTGTGGATTCAGACCCCATATTGGGCTCTCTGCAGCCAGCACAGAGCCCGCTTGGGAGCCTCTCCCCACACCGTCTCTATGCCCCTCTCCTGCTCTCTCACACTGAAAAATAAATAAATATATTTTTTAAAAAACCCAAAAACACCCAAACGGGTGTGAAGAAGAAGAAGCTGGAGGTGTGAGGGCGCCGTATACCAAGACAGGTTATAAAGCTAGAGTAACTAAAACCACTTGGTATTGGCTCAAGTGTAACAAGAACACGCAACAGAATAGGGTCCCAAGAGGCTCCCTGATTGACAATAGAAGCGCCAGCGTTGTCCTGCGTTTGTAGCAAATCCTCCCAGGTTGAGTGGCTTCACGCGACACAAACTGACGTCTCCAAGGTCCGTGGGTCAGAGATCTGATGCAGGTCTCGTGGGGCTAAAGTCCACGTGGCAACAGGGCCGCATTCCTTCCTGGAGGCTCCGGGAGAGGACCCGTTTCTCACCCTTGCCAGCCTGCGAAGGCTGCTCGCGTTCCCTGGCTCGAGGCCCTTCCTTCACCTTCGAAGCCAGCAAAGGCTGCGTCATTCTGACTTCTTCCTCTGTGGACAAATCTCCCTCTGCCCTTCACCTCTGCCTCGCTCCTCCATTTCTAAGGATGCTTATGATGACACTGGTCCGGCTGCCTCATCTGGAATAATATCCCATCTCCAGATCCTTAATGCAATTACCGCTGCAAAATCCCCCTTTCCATGTAAAGCAATATAATCATAAATTCTGGGATTATGATGGGATCCAGATGTCTTTGGGGACCATGATTCTGCCTACTGAATAAATGGTGCTGGATCTATTTTGTACCCATAGGGAAAAATAATCCTGACGCCTGCTTTACGATATACAGAACACCAATTTTAAATCATCATAAGCCTAAATGTGAAATATATAAAAATTTAGTTTGTAGAATATAACATAAAAGAATGTCCTCACGACCTTGGGGTGGCAACTTTTTCTTCAAGTCACTAAAAAAGAGATTAAATCGTTAAAATCAAGAATGATTCATCAAGGACACCATCAAGAATTGAGGAGCACCTGGGTGGCTCAGTTGGTTAAGTGTCCAACTTCGGCTCGGGTCATGATCTTGGTTTGTGGGTTCGAGCCCCGCGTCGGACTCTGTGCTGACAGCTCAGAGCCTGAAGCCTGTTTCAGACTCTGTGTCTCCCTCTCTCTCTGCCCCTCCCCTGCTCATGCTTTGTCTCAAAAATAAATAAATAAATAAATAAATAAATAAGAGTTGAAAAGGTAATCTACTGAAGGGGTGAAAATGCTTGCAATACATACACCTAAGGACTCGTATCCAGAATATATCAAGAACTCTTACAAATGAATAAGAAAAAGGCAAGCGACTGAATGGAGAAACGGACAAATGCTTCACAAAATAGCAAGTCCAATGGTCAAGAGTAAAGGAGAAGATGCCTCAAAATTCTTAGTCACACAAAGGAATGCAAAATGAAACCACCATGTGCCTCTGGAATAATTATAATCACAGTTGCGACAAAACTGAGGGTCCGTGGGGACATGGAGCGCCCGCATCCCTCCCGCTCTGCTGGGGAGGGCGGGGTAGGCGGGGAGAACCAGTTAGGAAACCACTTGTCAGTACCTACTAACGGTGAATTTAAGCACATCCCTGGCCAGCAATTCTCCTATCAGAGCTGAATGTGTGTGCAAAACAGGCACATGTGGGAACATTAATGGCAGCGTTGTTCATAACAGCCGAAAGGAGAGGGCCCAACAACCCACAGAGCAGTGAGGAATGAGCCCGTGAGGGGATATTGTGTATCCCATTGAAAGATTCCCTATTTTATATACCAATGAAAAATAACAAATGGTACTCACAACAGTGCTGATGAATTTGACACAGTGTCAAATGAAAGTAGCCAGATTTAAAAAGCACACACCACAGCTGACTCTTCAACAGGGGTGCCAACCTCTCCACTCCTTGTGCTGGAAAATCCACGTGTAACTTTTGACTCCCCCCAAACTTAATTACTGGGGCACCTGGGTGGATCAGTCGGTTAAGCGTCTGACTTCAGCTCAGGTCATGATCTCACGGTCCATGGGCTCGAGCCCCACGTCGGGCTCTGTGCTGACAGCTCAGAACCTGGAGCTGCTTCAGATTCTGTGTCTCCCTCTCTCTCTCTCTCTGCCCCTCCCCTGCTCGCTCTCTGTCTCTCTCAAAATAAAATAAAGACATAAAAAAATTAAAAAAAAAAAAAACATGGGGCGCCTGGGTGGCTTAGTCGGTTAAGTGTCCGACTTTCGCTTGGGTCGTGATCTCGCGGTTCGTGGGTTTGAGCCCCGCGTCGGGCTCTGTGCTGGCTGCCAGCTCGGAGCCTGGAGCCTGTTTCAGTCTGGGACTCCCTCTCTCTCTGGCCCTCCCCTGCTCACGCTGTCTCTCTCTCTCTCTCCTAGAAATAAATAAATAAACAAACAAACAAACAAACAAACAAACAAAACGTAACTATTAATAGTCTGCTGTTGACCAGAAGCCTTACCAATAACAAAAACAGACGATTAAGGGAAATTCTAGGGGCGCTTGAGTGTCCGACTACTGATTTTGGCTCAGGTCATGATTTTGCAGTTTCAGGAGTTCAGCCCTGCATCGGGTTCTGTGCAGGCAGCGCAGAGCCTGGTTGGGATTCTGTCTCCCCTGCTCTCCCTGCCCCGAGCCCCTCCCCCAACTCGTGCGCTCGCTCTCGCTCTCTCTCTCATTTTCTTAAGTTTATTAATTTGAAAGAGACAGCGCCCAAGCACAGGAGGGACAGAGAGAGAAGGGGAAAGAGAGAATCCCAAGCAGGCTCCGCGCTGTCATGAGGAGGAGGAACCCAACACGGAGCTCAAACTCATGAACCTTGAGATCGTGATCTGAGCCGAAACCAAGAGTCGGTTGCTTAACAGACAGAGCCACCCAGGTGCCCCACTCTAAAATAAATTAAAAACAAACAAATGAACAAACAAAAACAACACAGACCAAGGTGGTTTTGAGGCAGAAGTCAGAGTGGAAGGTGGGCTCTGAGAAGGGGGCATGCCAGAGGGAGCATGAGAGGCTTCTAGAGTGCTGGCAGCCTTCTGCCTTGATGAGAGAGGAGGCTGCATGAGTGTGTGCCTAACGGGGAAGTGCTTCAGACTGTTTGCCTAGGACTTGACCACTTTACGTACATAGGTACGTACACTTTACGTATGAGTAAAATTTAAAGTTTAAGGTTAAAACCTTTAATTTTATTATTTTTTAATTAAAAAAATTTAACATTTATTATTGAGAAACAGAGAGAGCAGAGCATGAGCATGGGAGGGGCAGAGAGAAGGAGACACGCAGAATCTGAAGCAGGCTTCAGGCTCTGAGCTGTCAGCACAGAGGCTGATGGGGGGCCTGAGCCCACAAGTGGTAAGATCATGACCTGAGCCAGTTGGATGCTCAACCAACTGAGCCACCCAGGTGCCCCTATTTTTTAATTTTTTAATGTTTATTTTTGAGAGAGAAAGAGCGAGAGAGAGAGCGAGTGAGCTGGGGGGGGAGGGGCAGAGAGAGAGAGAGAGAGAGAGAAGGAGACAGAATCCTAAACAGGCTCCAGGTTCCGAGCTATCAGCACAGACCCTGAGATCATGACCTGAGCCAAAGTTAGAAGCCCAACCAAACGAGCCATGCAGGTGCCCCTAAAACCTTTAATTTTAAAAGTTTACAAAAATACACATTTGCAGTCACATTGACTCAGCAATCTAGCTTTTAGAGAGTTTTCCTTGAATCCATTATGATTAAATTCACACTTACATGCGGAAACCCCTTCAAATAACAGTGACTGAGAAAAGGTGAATGTTTTCTATTAGGCAAACAAGTCCAAGGTCGACAGTCCAGAGTCCTTTCTTTCCATTCCATTGCCCACAGTGCTTGGGGGACAGAAGGAAGCAGAAGGGTCAAGGGGGGCTGGCAGACGGAGTGTTTTCCAGGAAAACCAGCGCTGTTACGAAGAGACAGGGAGAGACTGGCGGTGCTGTGGGCTTGGTCTCAGCCCCGTAGACACCACTGTTGTGTACTCAAGGCCCAGATGACGGTCTCTTCCACACCAAAGCCCGGGCCACCGCCTCGGTCATGCAAGTTGTTCCGACAGGTGAGGGGGGGATGGAGGCCAGTGCCCGCCCTTCTGCTGCAAGCGCCTGCTGTGGCTGCACCCAGTGGGGGGAAGGCATGCCTTTCCCCACAGCGCCCAAAGGTGCCCTGGCTCTTCTACACCCAGGACCTTGCCTTCCAGCCTCACTTGAGGCTCTTCTCCTGGGCTCACATCCTAGCCCTTGCCGTGGCTGGTGCAGGCCATCCACCACCCTGGTTTAAATTTCCCAGTCAAACCTTATGGTCACTCTTTTACACACATCTTTACTCCAGTATCCCTCTCATCCTTTGTCACACTCCCGGGCAAACTCCAACCCTGTCAAATCCAATTTGCCTGCTCTGAGCCTGATTGTGGGCAGTACAGCACATCGCCGGGTCTCCCTCTGACCCTAACCCGCCTCCCTGACCAGATGTCTAACATGACCCCCACATCCCTGCCTCCCTGACCAGGTGTCTAACATGACCCCCACATCCCTAACCCGTTTCCCTGACCAGATGTCTAACATGACCCCACATCCCTAACCCGCCTCCTGACCAGATGTCTAACATGACCCCCACATCCCTAACCCGCCTCCCTGACCAGATGTCTAACATGACCCCACATCCCTAACCCGCCTCCTGACCAGATGTCTAACATGACCCCACATCCTAACCCCCTGACCAGATGTCTAACATGACCCCCACATCCCTAACCCGCCTCCCTGACCAGATGTCTAACATGACCCCCACATCCCTAACCCGCCTCCTGACCTCATGACCTCCCTGACCAGATGTCTAACATGACCCCACATCCCTAACCCGCCTCCCTGACCAGATGTCTAACATGACCCCCACATCCCTAACCCGCCTCCCTGACCAGATGTCTAACATGACCCCACATCCCTAACCCGCCTCCCTGACCAGATGTCTAACATGACCCCACATCCCTAACCCGCCTCCCTGACCAGATGTCTAACATGACCCCCACATCCCTAACCCGCCTCCTGACCAGATGTCTAACATGACCCCACATCCCTAACCCGCCTCCCTGACCAGATGTCTAACATGACCCCACATCCCTAACCCGCCTCCCTGACCAGATGTCTAACATGACCCCCACATCCCTAACCTGCCTCCCTGACCAGATGTCTAACATGACCCCCACATCCCTAACCTGCCTCCCTGACCAGATGTCTAACATGACCCCACATCCCTAACCTGCCTCCCTGACCAGATGTCTAACATGACCCCACATCCCTAACCTGCTTCCCTGACCAGATGTCTAACATGACCCCCACATCCCTGCCTTCCTGACCAGATGTCTAACATGACCCCCACATCCCTAACCTGCCTCCCTGACCAGATGTCTAACATGACCCCCACATCCCTAACCTGCCTCCTGACCAGATGTCTAACATGACCCCCACATCCCTGCCTCCCTGACCAGATGTCTAACATGACCCCCACATCCCTGCCTCCCTGACCAGATGTCTAACAGGATCCCCCCACCACACATCCCTAACCTGCCTCGATGTCTAACATGACCACACATACACACACACACACACACACACACACACCCCTAACCTGACTCCTGGCCTCATCCCTACCTAGATTCTCTAACCCCCCTGGCTGGGACACCTGTGCTGCCTGAATATTCCACCCTGTTTCTCTAAACTCTTGTCCCTTGTGTTAACACGGAGCGACTGTGGAAAGTTAGGTTCAACCAGTGGGGAGCACAGGAAAAAGAAAAAGGGCTGTAAAAAAAGAAGGGAGAAAAAGCAAAAAGAGTCCATGATATAAAAACAGATCTGCTGCGCCATGATTCCGCACACTTGGACTGTTGCACGCAGGGAAGGGGAGGAAGGCAGCTGCTCATGCAGGACAAGCTGGCAGGATGCCAAACTTCTTTTTTAAAAAATTATTATTTTGTTAAATAAGCTCTATGCCCGACATGGGGCTTGGACTCACAATCCTGAGATCAGGAGGCACAGGTTCCCCACTACTTGCTGCTTTATATTTATGTTTATAAACCTTTTATAATAAGCACATGCTCTTTAGCTAATTAGAAAACCCAAAGTTTAAAGTTACTGTTAAAAAAATGAATTTCTCTAGGCGCACCGGGGTGGCTCAGTTGGTTGAGCATCTGATTCTTGGTTTTGGCTCAGGTCATGATCTCTTGGTTTCGTGGATTCAAACCCTGCCTTGGGCTCTGTGCTGACAGTACGGAGCCTGCTTAGGATTCTTTCTCCCTTTTTCTCTGCCCTGCACTGCTCATGCTGTCTCTCTCTCAAAAATAAACAAATAAACTTAAAAAAAGTAATTTATCTAAAACTTCACCCTGGCAGTAGAGCTGCAGAAAACATCACAGATGGTGTTCGGAAGCACCCCTCCCCCACCCCCCAGCGTGCCCTCTGTGGACACCCTATTTTTGGCTTCTCCTCTCATGCAACCTGCTGGGCCAGAGGTGAAACATCCCAAGCGAAGTGAACAGTGTTGCCTCATTTCCTCAGACCAGCCCGTCAGCCCCTCGGGCAGAACGGAGCCAGGGGGCCCCGCCCCCCACTGCCCTTCAAAGTCCTGTGGCCTCCCCCCCTCTGTGGCGCTTCCCTCCCTGCTCTTCAGAGCTTCTGAACTGCGCCTTCCAGAACCGAGGGCCAATGTCAGCTACCAGTACTAGCGCAAGTCAGCTTCTGCGCCTTGGGCCTTGAAAGGCCAGTCCTGTCTGATCCGGAGCACGTATTTGTCCCCACTCAGCCCTGACCTTGGGTAGGGGGACAAAGATTGTCCTTCCTTTTTTTTTTTATTTTTTAAAATGTTTTACTTATTTCTGAGAGAGAGAAAGAGAGACAGAGCGTGAGCAGGGGAGGGTCAGAGAGAGAGAGGGAGTCACAGAATCCGAAGCAGCTCCAGGCTCTGAGCCGTCAGCACAGAGCCCGACGCGGGTCTCGAACCCATGGACTGTGAGATCATGACCTGAGCCGAAGTCGGATGCTCAACCGACTGAGTCACCCAGGCGCCCCAAAGATTGTCCTTCCTTATCGCACCACTGCCTCCTGGGGGACGTGTAGAAGAGAAGCCCGGCTCTGCAGTTGTTTGGCCTTGAAGGCCTCGGCTCCAGGCATCCACGTGCTAAGATGAACTCTGCACTGAAGCCTCACTGCCCAGCCCCAGGCAGGCACGGTGCCCTCTCCGCAGTGCCCCGCGCTACCTACTCCGTGTTCTCCCACCCGAGACGGGCACTGCAGCCCCACCCCAGTCCAGCCTGGCAGTTCTGGTGCAGGAAGCGCACCGCAGGCGGGCCGTCTCTTCCCGGCGGTGAGGGCTGAGCGCTGGGGGAGCCTCCTGGGGAGAACGCCGTTCAGCCAAACCCCGTGTCTTCACACTGGGGGGCCTGCTAAGGCCGGCAGGTCCTCATTCGCGCACCGCAGCGAACAGACTTGCCGGAAGTGTGCGCTGCAGAACCTCCACCAAACAGCACCCTGGGGCAGCATTAGCGAACAGGAGCCGGACAGAAGGGACCAGAAGAAGGGAAAACACCTTCCAAGCAAAAGGCCAGAGTGGAGCAGAGCATGGGGGGGGAAGGGGGGCAGTGCGGCGCGTCCCGAGAAAGGGCTTGGTGCCATTGGGTTGAAGTGCAGACTGGCGGGAGTGGCCTTCTGGGGAAGACCGTGTCTACTGGGCCCCAGAGGCTGGCCACCCCATTTTGCCCAGGCCGCCCTTCCTGCGTCACCTCACCCATCCCCGCACGACCGTCGCAAAGAGGACCCCGTCTTAGGAAAGGCGACTGTGGGGTTTAAAGATCCTGTACCGAGACACTTCTGGGGGCGGGCGTTCCGCGAGGTGGGGGCGCTGCCCTGAACCGGAACCGAGCCCGACCAGGGTCTCTGCCACACAAGCCGGGCTGTCGGCGCCCCACCCTCGCCCCGCAAGCGTCCCCGCAGCCGTGCGTCGCGCCGCCGCCGCTCGCACGCGGAAGGGACCATCACGCGTGCGCAGCGGCCACGGCCGGCCGCGCGCCGGATGCGCGCCGAGACCCAGAATGCCGTGCGCCCTCGGGGGCCGGCCGTCGCGGGGCATGCCGGGACTCGTAGTCCGCGGCGGCGCGGGCCCGCCCCGTACCAGGCGGGCGGCGGGCGCCCGAGGGGCCCAATGGGAGCGGCGGCGCGGCCGCCCCGCCCCGCGCCGCCGGACGCTGTGCCGGGACATGGCTGCCGCCGGTGCCGGCTCCTTGAGCTGAGCGTCGGCCGCCGAGAGCCAACCGCTGCCCTGAGGCGTCCGCGCGGGCGGGCCGAGGCGCCGGCGGGCCGGCGAGCAGCCGCGGCCGCTGCGGAGGACGAGGAGGCCACAGGAGGAGGCCAGAGCGGCCGCCGCGGCCCGGCACATGGCGTCCATCTTACTGAGGAGCTGCCGCGGCCGGGGCCCACCCGCCTGCCGCCGCCCCGCGCCGCCGCCCCGAGGGGTAAGCAGGCGGCGCGCCGCCGACGGCGCGGGGCCGGGTGGGAGCTGGGGGCCGGCGGCGGCGGCGGGGTGCCCGGGGCTGGGCCTGAGCCCAGGAGCCGGGGCCGGGGGCGTTAGGAGGACAGGAGCGGGGGCCCGGGAGTCCCGGCCGACGCCGAGACCGGCGGCCGGCAGAGGCCTCGGGCCGCGCCCCGGCGGGGTTGGGAGGGTCGGGGCGCTCCGGCGCGGCCCGGGGCTGCGGTCCTGCCGGGCCGGGACCTCGGGCGGCCTCGCCCCCCCGCCCCGCCCTAACCAGCCGGCCGTCGGGCCGTGGGTGCCGCGTGCGGGGCGGCTCGGGGCGGGCGGCGGCCTGTGACTCACCCGCGCTGTGACCTTAGCCGCCCGGCTGCTGGCCGCCGCGTCCGGAGCGGGCTCTGGAAAGTTGTTTGAAGGGAGCGCGCTGACGGCCAGCCCTGGGGTGTCCGGGCGCGCCTCTCGCCCTTAAGCTCGGTGGAACTTGGTGTTCACTCGCTGGGACGGACGTGCCCTTGGGCTACGTTTAGGGCGCTTGACATGAGACGGCCTGGGTCTGTGGCCTTGCGGGACATCCGTGGGGCCGATATCCTTACAGTACTGTGGGTATGTGTCGAGGGGTCCCAGGCTGGTCCTTTTGTACCCCCAGGCTCTGTGACTCTATCTGCCCACAGAGAGATCACAGATGTGATCTTGAACTTGGGGTTCTTAGGCGTCTACATGTCAGTAGCCAGCACTTCCTTTCTGACTCTCCCTTTTGACTTTAACCTTTCTGAGTTTGTTACTTATTTGTAGGATTGGGACTTGCCCTACAAACGTTAGAGACTCAAGTGAAATATATTTCAAGGTACCGTACAATTCACAGAAGCGCTCCCAAGAGACACGATTCTTGTAATTTTTCACAACGGCTAGTTGGCTGCTTAGAACTTTGGAGCCAGGGGAAGGGCATTGAGCAGCAAGAACTGACGGTGTGAATGGTCTGTGTGTCCAGTCAGCCTTCAGGCTTCACCTTCTGCCCTTAGAGATTTCCCTGCGTAGGACGGTAAGGAAACAGTCTGGCCGCTTGAGTTTCTGTGGCGCGTTTACAGTTAAAAGTTAGCGGAGTTTGTTCTGTGGTTGTATTGTTCTGGGACCACGGATGTTTCTTGTGGTTGACACTGGTCTGTATTACACGGGGAGGGGCTGAGGGGGAGTCAGACCTCCGGGCTGCTGCCGGAGCAGCAGGGAATCCAGAGCCTGTGAGACCCAGGACTGGACTGTGGGGCACAGTCCTGAACCCTCTGAGACGGCACTCGCTGCTAGGTGCAGCAGGCCTTCCCTGAGGCACATTTCCCCACCACTAACCTCTCCTGTCATCTTGGCTCCTGGTCATAAGTAATAAACCAGCATTCGCACATTATTACTGACTGAGGTCCATAGTGTGTTCAGATTTCTTTTATTGTGTTCCAAACTTCATTATGATTTTTATTTTGTGATTTACATACTCTTTATTCTGCATATACTTTTCTATTTGTTAGAAATATATCCGTTACATCTTTAATTTGCACATATTTTACTCTGATGTCTTTCTTTGTCCCAGGATCTTATCCAGGAATTCCAAGTTCCGTGTTGTTGGTATTTCTCTTTATATTTAAAAAAAAATTTTAATGTTTTTATTTATTTCCGAGAGCGAGACACACACACACACACACACACACACACACACACACACACAGCGTGAGCAGGGGAGGGGCAGAGAGGAGAGACACACACAGAATCCGAAGCAGCTCCAGGCTCTGAGCTGTCAGCACAGAGCCCAACGCGGGGCTCAAACTCACAAACCGTGAGACTATGATGTGAGCCGAAGTCAGATGCTTAACCAGCTGAGCTACCCAGGCGCCCCTGGTATTTCTCTTTATAGTCTTGGCTGTGACACATTCCTCAGGCTTTCCTTGACAGTTTTGAGGACTGTTTTTGATTTAGTGTAGAATGCCTCCTTATTGGGATTTTTTGGAATTTTTCTTTTTTTTCAAATTTTCTCTTTTTTTTATAATTTTTTAAAATATTTTTATTTATTTCTAGGAGAGAGAGAGAGACAGTGTGAGCAGGGGAGGGGCAGAGAGAGAGGGAGATACAGACTCCGAAACTGCTTCAGGCTCTGAGCTGGCAGTCAGCACAGAGCCCGACGCGGGGCTCGAACCCACGAACCCCGAGATCATGACCTAAGCAAAAGTCGGACTCTTAACCGACTAAGCCACCCAGGCGCCCCTATTTTTTTCTTTTTATTAATATATGTTTATTTTTGAGAGAGAGAGCAAGAGAGAGAGACAGACAGTGCGAGCAGGGGAGGGGCAGAGAGGGGGAGACACAATCAGAAGCAGGCTCCAGGCTCCAAACTGTCAGCACAGAATCTGACATAGGGGGTGAACCTACAAACCGTGAGATCATGAGCTGAGCCAGAGTCGGATGCTTAACTGACTGAGCCACCCAGGCGCCCCACGTTTGGGACTTTTTCATGGTTACACTGGGGTTATGTGCTCTGGGGAGGAAGATCCCAGGTGTAATGCCCTCCTCACATCCTACCAAGGATGCCTGCTAGCAAGAGGATTTTTGTAGTCAGTATTGACCATGATCACCGAGCCAAGTTAGTATTTGTCAGATTTCTCCACTCTGGGGAGTTCCTCTTTATCCACTTTTTGCTCCATGCTTTGGAAGTTGCTGTGTGGGGCACATACTTGGGAGCAGGCTGCGGCCCTGTAGAAGGGGACTGACCAGATTTGCCACTGGGTGAGAGCAGTGAGGTCCTGGCCTTTGGCCATTATTCTCTCTCTCTCTCTCTCTCTCTTTTTTTATTTATGAGAGAGAAAGGAAGTGTGAGCAGGGGAGGGATAGAGAGAGAGGGAGACACAGAATCTGAAGCAGCTCCAGGCTCTGAGCTGTTGGCACAGAGCCCGATGCGGGGCCTGAACCCACGAACCACGAGATCATGACCTGAGCCGAAGTCTGACGCTTAACCGACTGAGCCACCCAGGTGCCCCGTTTTGGCCATTATTGAAGCAGGGAGGACTCAGGGAGGAGCAGGCTGGGGCAAGCCACGAGTTCTTGGAGCTGTTGAATGGGAAGTGCTCCAGGGACCTCAGAGGTCCCCTGTCCTCACAGTTACTCAGATGCAGAGTGCCAGAAGGGGCCCGGAAGGGGCCGGAGGTGGGTGGGGAGGGGGAGCGGAGGGCAGGGAGGCCTGTCTCCTGGAAACCAGGTGGAGGAGGGTGTGGGATGTGAGGAAGTACGTTTAGCCTGTGCTCTGTTGTGCTTCTGGCAGGGTTCTTAAAACTTTTGGTATTTCCTGAAAGAAAGGGGTGTTTTTTCTTATTTATAATGAGCCCCCTTTCTTCACACCTATGCTAATGAGTTATCTGAGCTTAGAGGGTTGGATCTTCCAAGCCAACCCCAGCCTTCAGGGATGGGAAGGGGTGTGAGGATTGAGCTCAGGCGCCAGAGGTCCCGCCTGGGTAAGTGAGGACAGCGCGTGGACAGAGAGGCTGGGGGCTCGGCGTCTGCAGGCACTGACCCCCAGGTAGAGGCTCCTGTACTCGAGAGTCTTGCAGACTCGGTAGGTACCTCACCACCTGGCTGTTCCTCCCGTCCTTTCTAATAAACTCGAATAGTACATAGAGCACTTTGCTGAGCTCTGTGCTGTTCTGGAGAATTAACAGAACTGAAGGTGATCATAGGAACCCCCAAGTTTGCAGTTGGCAGATGTGTGGGTGACCTGGGGACCCTGCTTGCAACTGGTGTGTCAGGTGAAGCAGTCTCAGACCGAGTGGATCTGCGTTAACTCCGGGAGAGTCAGCCTTGAATGGTGGTCAGGGTGCCTGGACGGCCCAGGTCACCATTTCACAGTTCATGAGTTCCAGCCTTGTGTTGGGCTCTGTGCTGACAGCTCGGAGCCTCAAGCCTGCGCCGGATTCTGTGTCTCCCTTTCTCTCTGCCCCTCCCGCACTCATGCTCTGTCTCTCTGTCTCTCAAAAAATAAAATAAAATGTTAAAAAAGAATGGTGGGATGTCCAGCTCGTGCTGGAGAGCTAGAGAATGGGTTGTTGGGAAAAAAAACAAAAGAAAAGGACTTCTAGGAGGAAAGAGCAGCCCATCCATGAACCGTATCTCAAGAGCCCCCATCACCCCCAGGAGCGGGGTTTCTCCAAGGGCCAGGAAAGCCTTCAGAGTGGGGAGATTGTGGGAAGGGACCAGGTGGGACCCGGGATGCGCAGTTCACACAGTGTAGAGGTGGGGGGATTGGCCAGGCAGCTCTGAGGCTGTGACGGCTTGTCTGCTTGCTGAGGGGCGGGTGGGGGGGTGCCCACGACAGGGCTGCAGGGAGCAGACCCGGGGGGGTGCAGGGGGGTACGCAGGGCAGGCCCGGAGTGGGGGTACATGGTGGGGGGAGGGGGGTCGGAGGGGCGTGTGCAGGGAGCAGGTCCAGGGGAGGGTGCGGGGGAGGGAGGGGGAGTGTGCAGGGCAGGGGGCTGGTCCAGGAGGGGCGTGCGCAGGGTGGGGGTGCAGGGGGCTGGCCCAGGTCTGGGAGATTCCTGTTTGGTCCTCAGCTGGAGTGAGAAGGACTTGGTGTGACTGGAAAGGCGATGTTTAGAATGTAAAAGATTCCTTTATGAACCACAGTGACCGCGTGTGAGCCTAGACCCAGCTTAAAACAAGGCTGTCACCGTATACAGAGTCCTACATTTGATGTTTCACGGGAACACGAGAGTTGCCTGTGAGGACACCAGGCTCCTCCTGAGTTACATAAAGTGACAAGTGGAAGTCCGTGTCCCCAGAGGGCCCACTGGGAGCAGCTTGGCTGTACCCTGCCTGGCCTGCCCCGAGCGTGTCCAGGAGTGGGCCCCCGTCCCTGCCGCGCACGTCTTCTCCCCTCCCTTCTCACGCTGGCTGCCTGCGGGTCGCAGGGTGCCCGCTGCCGGCAGGGGTCTCTGGCCCTGCTGTCCCCAGGATCCCCAGTATCTGTCTCGTCCCCTCCACAGCTGGTTTCCCCAGCACAGGGTGTGACCACAGGTCACGTGACTGGACTCTGAATTTATGCCTAGGAGAAGCATCAAAAATACACGAAAATCCTAAAAGTGCTGTACGCTCAGCACTGATGTTTATCCAAGATATGGCTTCCTTTTGGGATGCTCATAACCCTTCCGGTGATGCTCATAACCCTCGCCCTCCTGTGGGCAGAGAAGTTGGGGGGCCCTTTGGATTGGGCCCTTGCTTGCTCGGAGGGGCTGTCTGTGCCCTGGAGGGGGTCCCATGCAACTGGGCATCAGCTGGAGCAAGTAGGGAGGGGTCCCGCCTGGGGAGACCTGCAGGCCCGGGCTCTGGGCCCTCGGCTGGTGGAACCCAGGGTCCCCAGTCGGCGTGCATGAAGCTGGGGCTGCCTCGTGCCTCAGGTCCCCCTTCTTCCCCAGGACCATCCCGAGACACTGTGTCCCTAACTGGACAGACCCTTCGCTTAGCAACACCTGAAACCTTCCAGCACTCAGACCACGCTTCCAGACTCTTATTCCGCAAAAGAAATGGGCACCCTTTCAGACTCTAAAAGATGGTGTCAGTGTAAAATGCCTGGTCTGACACTAATTTTTTTGTTTTTTCTGTGTTTTTGTCATAGGTAGTCCTGGAGAGCCCACTTGTCTCAGTTGTGCTAACGCGGTGGGGCTGATAAGCCACTTGTAAGTAAATCACGTCCCTCCCCGTCCTTCTGTAAGTGGGAGCTTGGAAGCGCGCGAGTGATGTGTGACTGACTCCTGATCGTGGGGACACGGTACTTCCTATGTTCCTGGTTTTTGTTTTATTTCTTTTTGCCCTTTATCTTTTCATTTTGAAACACATAACCACGTATGTTAGTGGATCTTTGGAAAATAGACGTTCATAGTCTGAGTATCTGTTACAAATATTATAGCATTTTGGTGAATTTTATTCTAGTCTTTTTTTCATCTTATTTATCATTTAAGTGTTTTTTATTTAGTTTTGAGAGCAGGAGAGAGAGTGTGAGCGGGGGAGGGGCAGAGAGAGGGGGACAGATGATCCGAAGCAGGCTCTGTGCTGACATCAGCAAGCCTGATGGGGGATTTGAACTCACAAACCGCGAGATCACGACCTGAGACACAGATGAGCATCTGCCTTCCGACTGAGCCACCCAGACGCCACTTCAAGTCCCTTCATGGACTTGTGCAAAAAGACATTGGCTGCTCCAGGCAGCATTGCAGGTGTGGGGCCCCATCAGTGAACATACCAGACTTTCCCTTGAACCCCATTTGGTTCACAGAGCATCATGTTACGTGAGTGGTGGCCACAGGGCTTACCCCCACCTGGTTCTGGAGTGTGGTGGACTTAGCCATTCCCTCTGGTGAGAAGTCTGTGGTACTGTTGCGAGGCTGGAGGGCTTCTTGGAGGGAGTGGCATCCATACTTCCCTGTCCACTGTCGCACATGAACTTGAACTCCTCTCAGGATTCCTGTTGTCTCCCACCTGCTTCAGCTCTGCCCAGCATCCCGAGCATAGTTTCCTTCTGGTCCCTGTCACCTGCGTGGTGGGGTGGCCAGACCTCCCTCCGGATCCCGGGCCCTTGTCCACTTGCCCCAGACCCAGAGTGGAGCCCAGCTCCCCCGTCCCTGATTCTCCCTGTTGGACAGTGCAGGACCCGCTTCCCGTGCCGTCCAGGTGGCCCCTCACAGCCTCTTGCCCATGGAACCATGGGGTCTTTTGAGTTTTTTACTCATTTGAGATTGTTAATTTGTTACCTCATCTTGGCTGTAACACCTTTCTGGAGAGGGGCGCCTGGGGGGCTCAGTCGGTTAGGCGTCCGACTTCGACTCAGGTCATGATCTCACGGTTCATGACTTCCAGCCCCGCGTCGGGCTCTGTGCTGACAGCCGAGTCTGCTTGGGATTCTCTCCCTCTCCGTCTCTTTGCTCCTCCCCTGCTTGTCTGTGTCTCTCAAAATAAAGTAATAAACATTTTTTTTTTAAAGACCTTTCCTCTCTCGGGTAAAGGCCCCTATCTGTATGCAGGCCGCATGCGCGCATTGAAGGCAGGTCCCCAGACGGGTTGCATTTGGTCTTGTGAATGGGCCCCCTGCCACCGTCTCTGAGTGCTTATTGCTGGCATGTGAGTTACAGTCGCCTGTGTCCAGCGGCCTCTCAGCTCTGTTGGCTGTGGTTTAGTTCCTCCCGTAACCGTATCCTTCGTGGTGGGGACGCCCTGGGACTTGGTAACAGTAACAGCATGTGTCTCCTCTCGCTTCTGCTGCAGCGGCTTCTCTCCAGCCAGGTCAGAAGCACTGTGGCCAGAAGCAGGGTTTTGGCGTGGGTCTGGAGGGTGGGCTTTTGTTTATTTATGTGTTTATTTCTGAGAGAGAGACAGTGTGAGCAGGGGAGGGTCAGAGAGAGAGGGAGACATAGAATCCAGAGCAGCTCCAGGCTCTGAGCTGTCAGCACAGAGCCCGACGCGGGGCTCGAACCCACGAACTATGAGATCATGACCTGAGCCGAAGTTGGACGCTTAACCAACTGAGCCCCCCAGGCGTCCCTGCACTAACATGTTTTTACTAGGAATAGATTTTGAATTTTTCAGGCACCTTTTAAGAGCCAAATGTACTGCATTTAAGATTCATGTTAAAATATAAGCACTGTGCTCTGTTAATGTGAATTTTTTATAAGTTAACAATTTTTACAAAGTTAAGCAATGAGGGATGCCTGGCTGGCTCAGTCGGTGGATCATATGACTCTTAATCTCGGGGTCAGTCGTGGGTTCAAGCCCCACATTGGGTATAGATTACTTAAAAATAAGTGAAATAAGAGGATATATAAAAAAAGGAAACTAAAGCAATGAGAACTTTATAGCTATTTTGCTGGCCTCATGCATTTGAAATGAGCAATTATAGGTGAAAGTTGAAGTTTTATATCACATACAGGACATGTTACTTGTTACTTTGACAGCACAGATAAGTACAGATGACCCTTGGACAAGGCAGGGCAGGGCCGGGCGCCCCAACCCCCATGCAGCCGAAAACGCACGTATGACTTTTGACTTCCGGAAAACTTAGCTACCGATGGCCTGCTATTCACTGGAAGCCTTGCTGGACATAAAGAGTCAATTAGCACGTGATTTGTGCCGCATCCTAGGCTGTAGTCTTACACTGAAGCTAGCTAGACAAAAGGAAACTTCAGAAAACGGTCAGGAAGAAACACAGGACTGTCCGCGGTTATGAAAAAGCCTCGGCGTGGACGTGGCCAGCACGGTTGTCCGAGGCCAGCATGGGGGCGGTGCTGTGTGTGGGGTTCTGTCCTCTCGGTCTTCGGCTCAGGTGGTGCCCACCCCAGTGGGTGAGCAGCTGCGCAGTTCCTGAGCCAGGACCGCTCCGTGGGCGTTACCTAGCTGCCCTTGACCTCCTCCATCCTGGGTGCCCTCCTGCATCCTGGATGACCTCCTGCATCCTGGATGCCCTCCTCCATCCTGGATGACCTCCTCCATCCTGGATGCCCTCCTGCATCCTGGATGACCTCCTCCATCCTGGATGATCTCCTGCATCCTGGATGACCTCCTGCACCCTGGATGCCCTCCTGCACCCTGGATGACCTCCTGCATCCTGGATGCCCTCCTGCACCCTGGATGCCCTGCTCCATCCTGGATGCCCTCCTCCATCCTGGATGCCCTCCTCCATCCTGGATGCCCTCCTGCACCCTGGATGCCCTCCTGCATCCTGGATGCCCTCCTCCATCCTGGATGCCCTCCTCCATCCTGGATGCCCTCCTCCATCCTGGATGCCCTCCTCCATCCTGGATGCCCTCCTCCATCCTGGATGCCCTCCCCTCCATCTGGATGCCCTCCTGCATCCTGGATGACCTCCTCCATCCTGGATGACCTCCTCCATCCTGGATGCCCTCCTGCACCCTGGATGACCTCCTGCATCCTGGATGACCTCCTCCATCCTGGATGCTCTCCTGCACCCTGGATGCCCTCCTGCATCCTGGATGACCTCCTCCATCCTGGATGCCCTCCTGCACCCTGGAAGTCAAGGCAGAGAGGGAGCACCTGGGATGGGAACAAGCGAGGTGCAGCTGCTCCGGTGCAAAGCTCCCCAAGCACTGGAGCTTGTTCAGCGGGGGTGGGCTGGGGGGTGTCTCCTGCCTGGGACTGTTCTGGGGACTGGTGGCGGCCGCTTCCCTGGCCCCCAGAGTGCTGCTGCAGGGTCCGCTGGACGCCACATGGCCTCACCGCCTCTGAGGTGTTGTGGGCGGCAGCCTCTGGCTCCCCCGCCGAGGGGCGGTGTGTCCCGCAGCCTGTGTCACCCCTCGTCTCCGGGCAGAGCGGCGCCTGCTCCCGAAACCGCCCCTCCTGGCGCTGGTACCTGTTGCTTTAACGTCCACTTTTGCTTCCCTTTCTTGTTGCTGTGTCCCTCGGCCCTTGCTGGCACCATGTCCCTGAAGGTGGCACGTCGAGGGTTGGTACCCTCCGTGGCCCAGTCTCAGGTCGCCGTCTGGCTGAGCTGTCCCGTGGGAACGGGGCGTGTCAGGTGGCCCGCAGGCGTTGTGCCTGTGGCGCCGTTACGGGAGCCCAGAGGGCGCCCTGGGGCGAGCAGGCCCCGGCCCTCTGCCTGCCCTCCTGTGGCCGCGCAGCCGGTGCTGTGAGGCACGGAAGTGCCCAGACCCTGTGAGCGCATTCCTTCGCCGGGCACTACTTAGGCCTTCTCCTCTTTTTGTTAAGATTTCATTTCATTTCATTTCATGTATTTATCTTGAGAGAGAGAGAAAAAGTGTGTGTGTGTGTGCGTGCGCGCGTGCATGTGCACACACACACGCAAATGGAAGTGAGTCAGAGAGAGAGAGGAAGAGAGAATACCAAGCAGGCTCCACACTCTTAGTGCAACACCCAGTGTGGGCCTTGATCTCACAAACTGAGATCATGACCTAAGACAAAATCAAGAGCTGGACACTTAACTGACTGAGCCCCCAGGCACCCCAAAATTTTATTCTTAATTTTTAAAAATTTTATTTGAGAGAAAGAGAAAATGAACAAGTGGAGGAGGGACAGAGTAGGGGTGGGGGAGAGAATCCTAAGCAGGCTCTGCACGCCTCGTTGAACCTGATGTGGGGCTCGATCCCACAACTGACATGACCTGACCTGAAATTAAGAGTCAGACGCTTAACTGACTGAGCCCTTCAGACGCTCCCACCCCCAAGATTTTATTTTCTTTAAAAACAAAACAAAACTTTTTTTTATAGTTTATTTATTTTTGAGACAGAGCCTGTGAGTGGGGGAGGGTCAGAGAGAGGGGAGATACAGAATCTGAGCTGTCAACACAGAGCCTGATGTGGGGCTTGAACCCACAAACCGTGAGATCATGGCCTGAGCCGAAGTCGGACGCTTAACCAACTGAGCCACCCAGGTGTCCCGATTTTGTTTTCAAGTAATGTCTACACCCAGAGTGGCGCCGAACTCACCAACCCAATGATCCAGAGTCCAATGCTTCAGTGCCTGGGTGGCTCAGTCGCCTGAGTGTCTGACTTTTGACTTCTGCTTGGGTCATGATCTCATGGTCAGGGGGTCGGGCTCCGCGCTGAGTGCGAAGCTGCCTAAATTCTGCCTTTCTCTCTGTCTCTCCTGTCTCTGCCCTTTTCCCTCACTTGGGCTCACTGTCTTTAAAAAAAAAAAAAAAAAGGCACATGCTCTGCCCCCCAAGTCACCCAGGCACCCCTGCTTTTCCTCTTCTTGAAGGTGGCAGCCAGTGGTCAGTGTCCAGGTGGACGCGGGAGGCCACACCCTTAGGTGAAGCGAGCACCTTGGACAGGAGTCCCTGCGCTTTCTCGTGGGAACAGACAGCCATCTAGTGACTGCTCTCTGTGTCCAGAGTGGTTTTCCCCACTTTGAAGGGAAGCGAAGAAAAAAGCAGGAGAAGGCGTGGTGGTGGGAAGCTGGGCCCGCCGACCCCGTGGAGGCGAGGCGGGCAGGCGCCTCTCAGGAGGGACGCCGACCGGGGGCTGTAGCGAGCTGGGGCAGAGCAGGGTCCCAGCCCGCCCAGGGGAAGGCAGCAGTGCCCAGCTGAGTTGTGTTTTGACAAATATTTTTAAAGTAACAAGTTATGCAATGTTATGATTTTTGAAAACAGCTAAGCCTTTCAGGGTAGAATCCTAGTAATGTTAGTCGCTAACGTGCTTGAAAATATTCAAGTCCTGGAGCCTCACTGGCCAGAGGACATGCCGAGCCTCTGCTTGCACGGTCTCAGTCCTTGCCGGTGGCCGCCCCGCACACGGCTGACACGCCTCCTGGTGGAAGCCAGCTTCGTCCTCGCTCACTGAGCGCTAATTAAGTTTGACAGAGGTAGACAGCAGGTTCGCCCCCGCATCAGGAGGTGAGGCCGAGGCATAGAAGGCAGTCTGTGGCCACAGTCCCATGGCCGTAAGTGACCGAGCAGGTCTGCTGTGCTCTGTGCTGCCTGTCCCTCAGCAGCTGTGACCCAGTCGGGGCAGGGTGGGTGCGAGGCCGCCCACTTCCAGCTCGGGTGTTGACTGTGGGGCCCCATGGCTCACGGCGCAGGACTGACCCTGCCCTTTGAAGGCAGGAACGGGGGCCCTGGACAGGCAGGAGGCCAGCGAGAGGCTGCTCAGTGGGTGTCCAGTGATGCCCTGTGCCGGCTGTCCCCACGCGACACAGGCTGTGAACCGAAGCGGGCATGCCCCCGTCTGTCCTTCGGCACTTCCCACCTGGAAGGGGTGCGGCCGAACCGGACATTCCCTGGCTTCCTCCAGCCCTGCTTGGCGGCTGCCAGCTCCCTGGTAGGTGTCACTGTGTGCCCGACGCTCCCTGGGCACTTCACATGTGCGTCACCGCATCCGTTTATGGAGGACACTCACGGAGCACAGAGAGGTTAATTAACTTGTCCAAGGTCTCAGCACCAAGTAGTGGGTTGGGATTTGGAGAGGGACGGGCCACTACCAGCAGGTGGGAAGAGGCTGGGCTGTGTGGGTTATGAGCATGAGCCTGCGAGGTGGCTTGGAGGCTGTGGCCTCCCTGGGGTGGGTGCAGGCCGGCAGGGGAGCGTTGTCTGCTGTGACGGGTGGGGTACAGAGCGGATCGCGGGGCTCCGAGAGTCGTGCAGGCCAGGAGCGCCAGGCCGAGCTCGTCGAGGCTCTAGGCCGAGCAGAGGGAGCGGCGCGGGGAAGAAAGGGAGGAGGGGGCTCGGATCGTGAATCTTGGGGTTTTGCCATCTTGCAAAACGGCTCTGCCAGGCGGTGCGCGGGTTTGGGTCCGTGTGGGTTTGAGCGTCCTCACTGACTTCGGGGACTCGCTCAAAACTGCAGGTCTTTGCAGAAAGTCACCAGGAAGGGAAAGGACTTCCCTGCCTCTGCCCTCACCACCAAATTCCCCAAGTCTGGGAACCCACCTCGGAGACCTGCCCCGAGGTCGGGTCTGTAGTCCAGGGCTCCGGGGTCAAGCTGCTGTTCGTGTCCAACCTGCCCTTTGATCCCCTGGGCCCGCTCCGGGCCCCTTGGTGTCCTGGTGCCCTCCGTGAGCCCGCGGGGACCGGCTGCTCTCCACCCCTCACACAAGCCCCTTCCTGGCAGCTCCTCCTCCTCCGGATGTGCTTTCCGGGCACGCAGATGCAGTGGGGGGGTTAGTGTCCGGTGCCGGGAAGGTGGAGTGTCGAGTGGTTGTGACGCGGCCCCGGCCCGTGTCGCTCTTGCTGATACGAGGTGCCGGGAGGTCGCAGGCGGTGGCCGCCTCTCAGTGCTGTTTTCCTCTCTCTCCTCCAGGAATGTTCCGTTCCGCCGCTGCACTCCCGCCCACCCCGTGTACCTGGCCTTCAGAGCCGATCCCCGTGGCTGCTGGGCTGCGAGGCCCGAGTGCGTGTGCTCTGCGGCCCGACCGCCGTGGGCCCCCATCCCCGCCGGCCTGGTCGCCACAGGGCCGCGATTCCTTCCCACGCGCTGCTGGCACTCGTCGCCCCCGCTGGGCGACGACTCTGTGGTGGAGAAGTCCCTCAAGTCCTTGAAGGACAGGAACAAGAAGCTGGAGGAGGGAGGCCCCGTGTACAGCCCCCCGCCGGAGGCGACCGTGAAGAAGTCCCTGGGGCAGAGGGTGCTGGATGAGCTGAGGCACTACTACCATGGCTTCCGCCTGCTCTGGATTGACACCAAGATCGCGGCCCGCATGCTCTGGCGGGTCCTCCACGGCCACAGCCTGACCCGCAGGGAACGCAGGCAGGTAACAGCACTTGGCCGCTCCTGGGCGGGCCGCCACCCAGGTGCTCTCACGTCCTCCGGGGCCTGGGTTGCTGCCGCTTGATTAAACGATGATGATGATAACAGGCCGCTCAGGCCGTGAACCCCCCTGTGCCACCGCTCATGGTCTCTCGGTGCCGCTGCGTCTGCTGTCCCTCGTGGCCGGGACCCGCGCCCCTGCATCGGCCGCCTTTCCTGTCGCAGGAGGCCTGTGTCCACCGGGCGGACTTCTTGTGCGGGGTGGCTGCCTTTTCTGTCACGTTGCTTCCACAAGTCTGTCTTTCGGGCTGTGCCTGTCCCTCTGCGGGCTGGGTCTTATTTATCCTTGGGGCTAAGCTCCTGGCTCTGAGGTCTCACCTCTGGCTTCGGCTCCAGAACCTGCCTGCTCACCTGCTTGTCAGCTGCCAGAAGCTTCTGGTCTGGCATTTGGTGCACCAGCTTGCTCTGCCATTCACCAGCTTTTTTCTTTTAAAGCTATTTTTTTAAAGGTTATTTATTTTGACAGAGTGAGTGTGAGCAGGGGAGGGGCAGAGAGAAAGGGAGAGAGAGAATCCTAAACAGTCTTCCTCACTGTCAGCACAGAGCCTGACTCGGGGCTTGATCCCACGAACCGTGAGAGCATGACCCGAAATCAAGAGTCCCACACTTAACTGACCCAGCGCCCCAGGCGCCCGTGCCATTCACCAGCTCTTAAAAAAAGATTGTTCCTATTCTTGTAGGAGCTCAGACCTTCTAGGTGTCTTGTTTTGTCTGAAATAGCTGACAGTTACACTGTAGGCTTTTCTTTTTTCTTCCCTTCTTGCTCTTCTCTTTTTTGGAGAGTTCCCGGGGGGCAAAGGGCAGCTCTAAGTTCTCAGCGCCCTAGGATTCTCCAAGGAAAAGTGCAGAAATCTCTTTTCCCTTGAAGTTGACTACTGGAGGATTCCTTTGTGAGAAAACAAGGACTTGATTTGAACGCAATGTTGGGAGTTGGCTGCTACATGTGAGAGTTACTCTGGCTTCTGATTTTATACTTGTTCTCAAGCACTTCGTGGAGAACCTGGGTCGGAGTTGTTTAACTGGCCAGAGTTGCCCCCGGGATGCCGCGGTAGAGGGAGCAGATGGATCGTTGGAAGAAGGACGGTGTGTATTGGGATTTCAGGATCATCCCGTTAGTGTCTGTCGGGTGTTGATGACAGTGTGCGTTGCTGAGTTAATCACAGTGTATGTAACGCCTTATGCCCTGGACGCCCATGCGCTCCTCGCCCGTCCCGCTGCAGGGTTTGCTGCTGCGCTGAAGACGGTGAGACTGAGTAAAAACAAAATAGAAAGAGTGGGAGCAGATGAGCGCGTGCCAGAGGGGAGGTCCCGGTGTGCGTGTGGCCTGGCAGGGCGACACCCGTTTCCGGCGTTCAGAGAGCACTTGTGGGGCTGTGCTTTCTTCTCCTTGGTTCAGGGCCTTCTGGGTAGTTTGACTTTGAACAGAATGTCAGCAATCCCGATAATCCTAGAAGAGTGACTCTTACAATTAGGATATTTACAAAGGCAAAGCTGTTATCAGATAATTTGTATGAATATCGTGTAGGCGGAAGATAGATTTGAAACGTGAATTTAACTCTTGCTGTCACTGTGAAGCAGAATCTGCCTAGTGACGATTGCTCGCCCACCAGTAGGGCAGGTGAGCTGGGTTTGGAGCCGTGAAGCAGGCTAGTTGTCCCCCACGACGGGGCGTGGTTGCCGTGGTGACCTCGGTACAGAGGAGATGCCGCGTGGACAGCTGGTGCGTGTGCTTGGCCGAGGGACCAGTGGGGCGAAGCTGCTGGCGCTGGGATCACGAGTGACTCCCATGGAGTCAGACACCCCCCCACCCCCCACTGCAGAGCCTCGGTGGCCTCGGATGGTTGGTCCCCCACCGTCCCTGCCGGCGGGCCACGGCGCATCAGGACCAGGGTTGGGTGCCGAGAGCGCCTCGTCCCGGGCAGCAGGGCCCTCCCTCGCCCATCGTGCAGTGCACTTTTGGGGAACCTGGTGCTAAACCGCTTTCTGGGCGGTGGTTTCCCACGTAGCACAGCAGCTCCCTCGCTGTGATCAACTGAGAGTCAGCCCTCCTTTAAAAGAAAATGAAACGTGAATTTAAGGTCGCAGCTGGTGAATGCTGGCCGATCGTGTGAAATAGAAAACGACAAGAACATCTGAGGGTTGCGCTGGAGTGGAGGGATTGGGAAAGTAGTTTCGTGTTCTGACCTGGGGCCCCGAGGACCTGCGGCGTTTGGTGGAAGGACGGTTTCTGTCCCCAGGTGCTCACAGCAGAGCTGGCTTCCCCGTGGAAGTGCGTCGCAGTGGCAGGGGAGAGGCGGACGGGGCAGCCAGGCGGAGGTCTAAAGCCACGGCATGCGTCTGTTGACAGGCGTGTCGGGCGGCTCTGCAGGCCGAGATTGTCCCCCTCGTTCTTGCTTGAGGTAGCCGAGTGTACTTTCAGACGCCTTGCACTCGGCGGGGAGGGGCGGGGAGCTGCAGCCAGGACCTGGTGGTGGGCTCCCAGGGGCTCTGGGGAGCTGAGGGCGGGGGCCTGCAGGAAGGGGCTCCTCCTTCCAGGGCTTTCCCTCCAGGTGCTCGCTTAGGTGCAGCACGTTGGAGGGCTGGCGGCGTCACCGTGCAGCGATGCTCTGGGGCGGTCGACGCGCTGGGCCGTCCTCGGGTGGCAGGGGTATTCCCCAGGGTCATGGCAGCTGCCCCGAGGCCCCGCCAAGGAGCCTGCCTCGTCTCCTCACAGCCTCCGGCCTCACCAGCCTGCGTGCATCTGGTCCCTGACCCCTCCTGCGGCCCAGCCTTCTGCTCCACCCCATGTGGTGGCGGTGACAGCCTGGTGGCAGTGAGCACACTTGGCCCCCAGCCCTTGGCTTTGAACGTCCCCACAAAGAGGACCCAGGGCTCCCTGGGATCCAGGCTCCTCAACAGCTGGGACAGCAGTGGTAGCAGAGGAGCCCGGGTCAGAAAGTAAAGGAAGAAAGTGGGTACTTCTGGGGTGGCCAGTGTGGACTCAGATTGTTTTCTCATTTCTTTCAACAATACTGTGCAGTTTCCTGTCTTTTAATGTTATTGTAGGTAGGTTTTTTTTATTCTAAAAGAAACAATCTAGAATTTACCACTTAACCATTTTTAGGTCTGTGCTCCTGTGGCACTGGGTACCTTCACAGTATCATGAACGTCCTGCCGTCATCTCCAGAACTCTGGCCCCATTTCACACGGCCCCTCCACCCCCTCCCACCAGCCCCTGACACCCACCGTCTGCCTCCCGGCTCCGTGATCTGACTCCGCTGGGGCCTCGCGTAAGTGAGAGCACGGAGCATTTGTCCCTTCGTAACTGGCTTATTTCACTCGGTATGATGTCACAGGCTTCATCCATGTGGTGGCAGGTGGCAAGATGTCCTATTTTTTTTTGAAGCTGAATAACATTCTGTTGTGTGGATGGACCACATTTTGTTCATCCATCCATCTGCCAGGGACACTGGGTTTCTTCCATCGTCTGGCTCTTGTAAGTAAACAGGAAATTTCAGTCTCCAGCTGTTGATTGCTAGTACAGTTGACCCTTGAACAACACAAGCTTGAACTGTGTGGATCCATCCATACGTGGGTTTATTTTTTATGAATATATAAACATGTAAAAAGTATAAAAACATACACACTACTGTAAATATACTTTCTCTGGTGATTTTCTTGATGTTTTCTTTCATCTGGCCTTATTGTAAGAATGCAGCATATAATACCTACAGCATACAAGATGTGTGTTAATTGACTATGTTATCGCTAAGGATTCTCATCAATAGCCCATTATGCTTTTAGTAGTTAAGTTTTTGAGGGGTCAAAATTTATATGAGGGTTTTTAAAATATTTTTTTTCTAATGTATGCTTATTTTTGTAAGAGAGAGAGAGAGCAAGCATGAGTGGGGGAGGGGCAGAGAGAGGGGGAGACACAGAACCCAAAGCAGCTCCAGGCTCTGAGCTGCCAGCACAGAACCAAATGCAGGGCTCAAACCCACAAACCGTGTGGTCATGACCTGAGCTGAAGTCAGATGCTTAACCAACTGAGCCACCCAGCCACCCCTAAATGAGGATTTTTGACTATGTGGGGGAGTCAGTGCCTATAACCCTGTATTGTTCAAAGGTCAATTATATATAGAAATATAATTGATTTTTACAAAGCTTTTTTAAATGCTTATTTATTTTGAGAGAGAGAGAGGGAGAGAATCCCAAGTAGGCTCCGTGCTGTCTGTGGAGAGCATGGTGCAGGGCTCAAACTCAGGAACCGTGAGATCATGACCTGAGCTGAAATCCAGAGTCAGACACTCAGCCAACTGAGCCAGCTAGGTGCCCCTACAACTGATTTTCATATATTGATCTTATATCTTGCAGACTCACCAAACTCAGTTCTGGGATCTTTTTTGGGTTTTTTTGTTATTCTTGTTTTTAAAGATTTTGCTTTTTTAAAAAAATATTTTTAACATTTATTTATTATTGAGAGACAGAGCATAAGCATGGGAGGGACAGAGAGAGGCGGAGACACAGAATCCGAAGTAGGCTGCAGGCTCTGAGCTGTCAGCACAGAGCCTGACACGGAGCTCGAACCCACGACCCGTGAGATCATGACCTGAGCTGAAGTCGGATGCTTAACGGACTGAGCCACCCAGGCGCCCCAAGATTTTATTTTTTTTAAAGTTTACTTTTGAGGGGCGCCTGGGTGGTTTAGTCGGTCGAGCGTCCGACTTTCGCTTAGGTCATCTCGCGGTTCGTGGGTTCGAGCCCCGCGTCGGGCTCTGTGCTGACTGCCAGCTCGGAGCCTGGAGCCTGTTTCAGTCTGTGACTCCCTCTCTCTCTGACCCTCCCCTGTTCACGCTGTCTTCCTCTCTCCTAGAAATAAATAAAACATTAAAAAAAAAAAAAAGGTTTACTTTTGAGAGAGAGAGAAAAAGCAGGGGATGGGGGTGGGGGGGTTGGAGCATGGACAGAGGATCCAAAGTGGGCTCTGCGCTGACAGCAGAGAGCCTAATGCAGGGCTTGGATTTGCAAACCACTAGATCATGGACCTGAGCTATACAGATACTACTTTTAAGTAATCTCTACACCCAGAGTGAGGCTTAAACTCATAATCCCAAGATCAAGAGTTGCATGCTTCACCAGCTGAGCCAGCCAGGTGCCCCTCTGGTATCTTTTTTGTAAATTCCATCAGTTTTTATCAGGAATGAATTTTTCATTTTATCAAATGGTTTTTCTGCATCTATTTAGATGATTATACGGTTTTCCTTTTTCTTGGTTTTGTTGGTTAAATGTGTGAGATTGTAAGAGTAGATTAAAATGCGGGATGTAACTGCATGCAGTCTACAAGAAACACCTTAAATGTGAACACACAAACAGGTGCCTGGCTCACTCAGCCAGTGGAACCTGTGACTCTTGATCTTGGGATTATGAGTTTGAGACCCGTGTTGGGTGTAGAGATGGTTTAAAAGTAAATCTAAAAAAAACAAAAACAAAAAACAGTAAAGGCACAAATAGATTCAAAGTGAAAAAATGAAAGAAGTAGTCAGAAGAAAGCTGACATGGCTACCTTAATATCAGACTAAGTTGCTTTCATAGCAAAGACTCCCAGTGATGAAGAGAGGGTCATCCTCATATTTAATAGTTCATAATGCGAAAGGGGTCCAGTCATCAAAAGGACATAACGTTCCTAAACATTCGTGGACCTAATGACGGAAGCCAGATGCCAAAGAATGTATTATACAGTTCCTTGTAAGCAAATTCATAGAAATAAGTCAGTTTACTGTTTGCCCAGGGCTGAGAGTAGAAATGGAGGTTGACTGCAGACGGGCACAGGGGACTTCAGGGCATGACGAAAGTGTCCTAACGGTGGGTTTTGGTGATAGTTTCACAGTCTGTAAATTTACCAGAAATCATTGAGTTACACACTTACAGGGGTGGGTGTTATGGAAGTAAATTAAACCTTGATGGAACTACTAAAAGACAGTTAAGGAGGAATGTCAAAAACACAGACACCAACTTGAAGGGTCTTTGTTTGGTCGAATCTGAGAGCATTTGAGCAAAAAATAAAAATAGTAATAAATTATAAACAAATGAAAAAGTACAGGAACCCGTGAGTCTGTTTCGACAATAAATAGAGAAGTAAACGTGTAGGTTTGTACACGGGAAGGAGGTTTGTACACGGGAAGGAGGTTTGTACACGGGAAGGAGGTTTGTACACGGGAAGACAGGCTCAAGGTCAGGGTCCCTGTTCCATGACCCTTGGAGCAGAGCCTGGTTTGGGAAGAGCCGGCATGAATGCTGTGCAGGGAGAGAAGCCTCAGGCGTCTCCTCCACAGACTGCTGGGCGGTCACAGCCGGGGCAGGCAGTTCCCAACCGCCAGGAAGGGCCGCCAGGATCTGGGGAGCAGCGTCGTGTCAGATAAGGCCGAAATGAAGCCGTTTCTAGGAATGACCTTGCTTTTCCGAAGACGTGGCAGCGGAAATGCACGGTGTTGACCGGCACGAGAGTGCACCTTGCTTCCCGCGAGCTTACACGGTCTGGAGTCAAATGGTGTTGACTGAGTGGATTGGAGAGAAATCTGCCCGGAGACGCAGCAGCCAGTGTCCACTCTGCTCGGGGGGGTTCGATGATTTCACCTTGTGAATGTCGTCAGCGGCGTCAGCAGTAGTGGGTTCACGTTGAGGAAGCACCCCGGTTTGGGTCGACTTATTGCTGCGTGTGCCGTGGTAGGTCAGACCCTCTCGAGAAACACCCGCGGCGCTCTCCTTTCTGCAGCCCCTTTGCGGCGGGCGGTGTGGCCACGGCCTTCCCTGGCGACTCTTTGCCGCGACGGCCGGTCCTCGACCTGCCGCTCTCGTCCGGCTGGCTTCCGAGTTCGGGGGCAACGTGGTGGCTGCGACAGGCTGTCTCCGCAGAGCGGGACCCCTGCTGGGCGGGGCGCGTAGGGACAGGGTGGCCCACCCCCCACGCTAGCTTCCGCCCCTCCTAGCCTTTCTGAAGGCTGTCTTCCTGCGGTTTGGACGCTGGAGAAAGAGATGCCTTTGGGAGCAGCCGAGCTGTTGGCACTTAGCGCTCTTGCCGACCCCTGCCGGGCCTTGCCTGCCGTCGCCGCCCCGATGGTCGTGCGAGCAGAGTTCTCGCCTCGCCGCCTGACCGCTTCCTCCTTCCCCCAGTTTCTCCGGATATGCGCTGACCTCTTCCGCCTGGTCCCCTTCCTGGTCTTTGTGGTCGTGCCGTTCATGGAGTTCCTGCTTCCTGTCGCCGTGAAGCTCTTCCCCAACATGTTGCCGTCCACGTTCGAGACCCAGTCCATCAAGGTGACGGGGCGTCGGGGGCCGTGAGCTCATTTCAGAGCAAATTTGGACGTAGTTAATGACGTCTGCGTCGTTAGGGGCTGACGTTCAGACGGTCGAGGATTTTGAAGTTGTGTTTTCCTCCTAATTCGGCCATGCTGTGCTGTGATTAATAGATGGTGGATTACGGAGTTGTTTTTCTTTAAGTGTGTTTTAAAGTACGGTCTCTGTAGCCCACTGTCCTTCAGGCCACAGGGAGAGGCCGTCAGTGGGCGGTAACCACGGAGGGCAGGGTTCACCTGTTGTAGCCCAGGGGCTGGGCAGGCAGCTGCGCTCCCCGCAGAGTCACAGTGGTGTGTCACACACAGCCGATGACGCTTAGAAGCTTCAGTGGCCGGTCCCTGCTCTGAGGGGCCACACGAATGTCTTTTAGAGGCACGAACTAGAAGAGCAGTTCTGGGATTGCTCAGCACCTTGGGGCGGCAGGGAGTGTGTGCTGCTCAGGAAAGTGCGGGAGGTGCTGGGGCCCCATCGGATGGGTGGAAGCGGCTGCCCTGCCTCGGGGGGGGGCAGGGTGCAGGGGCCAAGGCAGCATAGCACCCTCTCTCTGATCTCACAGGAGGAGAGGCTGAAGAAGGAGCTGCGGGTCAAGCTGGAGCTGGCCAAGTTCCTCCAGGACACCATCGAGGAGATGGCCCTGAAGAACAAGGCAGCTAAGGGAAATGCCACCAAAGACTTCTCCGTGTTTTTCCAGAAGGTGCTGTGATGCTTCAGAGCCCTGGGGGCCTTGGCCCACTGGTCCCAAGTGCTGCTTAGGGCCTCAGGGCTACCCTGTCTTATGTAGGGGTGCGCCTCCCTTCCTCTCTTCCCTCTTGTTTACTGTGCACAGTGGGAGTGGAGCCCCCTGGCTGGCGTGGGCTGGCGCGGGCTGGCGCTGAGAAGGCTGGGGTGGGGGGGGGGACTTCCTGCGCTCTGTGAGGTCAGGCCTGCTGTCCTGAGAACTTGAACCTGCTGACATTCAGAATGATTTGCCTGTGTCTCTGCGCTTTGAGGCAGCCTCAGGGGAGGCAGAGTTTGGCAGATTGGGAGCTAAGACCCTGCAGTCGTGATGAGCTGGGAGGCCAGGCTGGGGGAGGAGGGGACGGACCCCAGCCTTGGCTCTGCTGGCTCTGTGGCTCTGTGGCACGGGCGGGAAGGGTCCATGGACAGGAGGGAGGCCAGAAGCTGCCTGGAGGCCTCACCTTCCTGGGAGCCAGTGCAGGCCTGGTGACAAGGTGGATCGAGTGGGGGTGTGGGTGGTCCTGGTCCAGGCCGCTTCCAGCGAGGCACGTGGCTCAAGGCCGTGGGTGGTGCTGGGGAAGGCCGGGCCCAGGGGTGACTCACTTGATTGCTGCCACAGATCCGAGAGACTGGCGAGAGGCCCAGCAATGAGGAGATCCTGCGCTTCTCCAAGTTGTTTGAGGACGAGCTGACCCTGGACAACCTGACGCGGCCTCAGCTGGTGGCTCTGTGCAGGCTGCTGGAGCTGCAGTCCATCGGCACCAACAACTTCCTGCGCTTCCAGCTCACCATGCGGCTGCGCTCCATCAAGGCCGACGACAAGGTGGGCACGATGACACTTGACCCCGCACCTTGGGCCCCCGCTGCAGGAACGGCAGGTGTCCTGACTGTAGGGGAGGCGGAGGCACCAGCGGCCCTGTATTCCCAGCTCGGGGCTGTGGGCACTTTGCCCCTCTTTGCCCACGCTGGCCCGCGTGCACACACCCAGTGCGCATGTGCGTCTACTGGAATGACGTTGGAACTGTGTGGCCCACACGGTCTGTGCCCTGGCGTGACTTTAGGAGACCTACCCATGTCGCTAAGTATTTGTTCAAGGGATGAATTTTAGTGATTGCTTAACGTCTTGTGGTGTAGACACATCGTAATTTATTCACCATTACTTTAGCTAACATTTCACTACCGTCAGCAATGCTGTGATAAACAGCTTTTACAGCTCTTTCTGCCCACGGGTCCTGTCCCTGTGCTTTAATAAAATCACCTTTTTGCACGGAAAACAAAAAAACCACTGTCTTTTAACCTAGGCTTTTGTTACCCATCTTTGACAGTTTTCATAAAAAGAGGGACCTGGAGTTGGGGGTCCTGAGGAAAAGGGCAGGAGGGTCCACAGCAAATCTTGGCCCCTGCCTGGCTCGCTCCCAGGGCTGTGCCGGCCGCTGCGTCCCCCCGCCGGGCCCGCTCACAGCCCGGCGGCCTCACCGCATGTGCCTCCGGCGTGTTCTCGGGAAGAGCTCCAAACACTCCCCCTTCCCTCCGGTGGTGCCTCCTGCCCTGGCGCCTGCGGTCTGCTCGCTGTCGGGCTCCTGGGAGGCCTCCGTCCCAGACCACTCAGTGTCTGTGTTCTCGAAGGTGCTCATCGTAGCTCACAGCTGGCCGTCCGCTAGCTGTGGTCGGTGGGTCCTTTTCTTTTGTTTGCTTTCTCGGGCTGGAGTGCAGTACCTAGCTGTTCCTGAACGCAGACATCGGGAGAAGTTTCCGGCCGGGGCCCACCCGGGGCTGCTCCGCTGGAGGGCCGCTCACCCTGAGACCGCTAACCACGAATCGGGGCTGGCCTGCTGCGTCTGGTCTGTTCCCCCGCCGGAGCGTGGCCTGCAGCTTCCCTGCGTCCCCTCCCGGCGCCGCCCGCGTGCCGGAGCCCGGGAGGCCCCTCTGCTCTGTGCCGACGGCCTGCCGGGCCCCTCGCTTCCGCACTGCTTAGCTGGACACCAGAGTTGTCCCCTGCACGTCCCTCTCCCCGGGCGGCAGTCTCTTGACTCCGGCAGTTTTCTCTTGGCCTGGCGAGACGTCTCTGTCTCTGAGCAGTGACCTTCGGCCTGGACTCGGAGCCTGCACTAAGTATTGACAGGTGTCGCTGGGTCCCCGGTGCCTCACACCCCTGCCTGGTCACCCGGTCGCCTGGTCTTTCCCGGTCCACGGGATCTTGCTGTCCCGGAGCGCTGTTGTGGTAGCTGTCCAGTCCCTTCAGGCACGTTCTGGTTTGTTTCAGCGGGGTAGCTGTAGACCTCAGCGGGGTGTTGATCTGATGAGAACAACTCCTCATAGTTAGAAGTGGCAGAGCGTCACTGTGGGTTTGAAACGTTGAAAAGAAATCCTTCCTGTGCTGTGGTATGCAGTGTGTCTCAGAGGCCGTGAGGGGGATGACGTGGGCAGTCCTCGATGGGCCACCTCGCTCCAGGGGAGCCTGCGTGTGGCCACCCCGCACCTCGGGAGAGGCAGTTGGAGGGCAGGTGGTCTGGGCTGGAGTCCTGGCACTCACTTGCTTTGTGACTTTGGATGAGTCTACTTACTGCTCAGTGCCTCAGAATCCTATGAAATAAAACAGGCTCCACTGTCGGAAAGGTAGAAGGGGTCTCCTTTCTCCTGGACGTTATGTAAAAATCAAATCCAAGACGTCTCTGGAAAGTGGGAGAAGACCCCGGGACCCCAGGGCCAGCCAGGCAGGGCCCTGTGCCTCAGCTGAGACGTGCTGAGCAGTGCAGGCTTTCGAAGGCCTGACAGGCTCCAGGCGGGCTCAGTGGGTGACGCGTACGACTCTCGATAATAAGGTTGTAAGTTTGAGCCCTGCGTTGGGTATAGAGATTATTTTCAAAAAGAAAAGGAAGAAGAAGAAACCACACACACAGAAAAACAACCCTAACAAATGTCTGCTCTCTCTGGCCAGGGGACAGGAAAGGGGCACCCCGGAGGCACCTGGGTGGCTCAGTTGGTTAAGTGTCCGACGCTTGATTTGGCTCAGGTCATGATCTCATGGTTCGTGAGATTCTCTCTCTCTCTCTGCCCCTCCCCCACTCACACTCTCTCCCTCAAAATAAATAAACATTTTTTAAAGAAAAGAAAGGGACTGCCTAGCAGGACGGAAGGCTTCAGACAGTAGTGCTCCACTCCAGCCAGAGCCCAGAGGAAACAGTCTCCCTGCTGCAGACGCTGAGTCCGGCCCCCGCTCCGGGACGGCGCAGCCGGCGTGGCTGCAGGGAGGGCTGACCGGCTGCTCCTTCCTCCCCAGCACGTGGGACCGAGCTGTCCCTGTGTCCCCTGGGCACGGTGTCCCTGGAGACCAGCAGGGGACCGGGACCTCCACCTCGCGTGACAGTTCCGGGACCTTTGCCGCACACCCCACGGGATGGCGTCCGGGGGCGTGTGGAGGGCTGGCGGGAAGCCGGAGCTCGAGCCCCCTCCCCCGGCAGACACGGAGGTGCCCCTCCCTCGGGCTCGGTGGAGGCTGAGTGGGAGCCCGGCAGCCGTGAGGCAGCCCCCACACGTTCCAGACTGTACCGTGGGTGTAATTTGTGGGTGTAACCGAGAGGGGGCACAGATCAGCCCCGGAAGGGAGCTTATGACTCGCATTTGTGCCTGAACTGGGTACAGCCCCGACTCAGGATCTGAGGCCTTGATGCACTGGGGACCAGGAGGTAGGAGCAAGGGAGGCCGTGGGCCTTGGCCTCTGTCACTAGTGTGTCGAGCTGCCAGCTGCGGAAGGCGGCACACGGGGCCCAGGCTTTGTGTTTGGAGGGTTTGAGACCTGATTCCTGCATCCCTGTGAGAAAAGGCCAGCAGTGGGGCCACCAGAGAAGGGAGGTGAGAAAGCAGACCGGACTCCCAGAGTGGCCATGTGGGGCGCCTCACCAGGCAGCTAGGAAGTGGGCCGCGTGGAGACATCGCCTCCAGGAGAAAAGAGGAGGCGAGGGGCCTCTGTGGGCTCATTCGGTTAAGTGTCGGCTCTTGATTTTAGCTCAGGTCATGGTCTCACGGTTGCTGAGATCGAGCCCCACATCAGCTCCACACTGTGAGCGAGGAGGATGTTTGGGATTCTCTCTCCCTCTCTCTGCCCCTCCCCTGCTTGCATTCTCTCTCTCTCTCTAAATATATAAATAAAAAAGGGAGAAAGAAAACCAAATGGAATTTTTGAATTGAAAAATATAATTGAAAATAAAAAGCTCAATGGATGAGCTCTGCAGGAGAAAGGAGAGAACAGAAGACAGGATTGGTGAACTTTTAAGATAAAACTCTAGTGGGGCGCCTGAGTGGCTTAGTGGGTTAAGCGTCCAACTTTCGCTTAGGTCATGATCTCGCGGTTCGTGGGTTCGAGCCCCGCGTCGGGCTCTGTGCTGACTGCCAGCTCAGAGCCTGGAGCCTGTTTCAGTCTGTGACTCCCTCTCTCTCTGACCCTCCCCTGCTCACGCTGTCTCTCTTTCTCCTAGAAATTTAAAAAAAAAAAAAAAAAAATCAACTCTAGAAATCTCCCTCCAGGGGCACCAGCTGGCTCAGGTGGAGGTGTGCCACTTTTTTTTTTTTTTTTTAAATGTTTTATTTAGTTTTGAGAGAGGAGGAGTTTTGGGGGAGGGGCAGAGAGAGAGGGGGAGACACAGAATCCAAAACAGGCTCCAGGCTCTGAGCTGCCAGCACAGAAGAACCCAACGCAGGGCTCAGACTCGTGAACCGTGAGATTCTGATCTGAGCTGAAGTCAAATGCTTAAACAACTGAGCCACCCAGGAGCCCCAAAGAGTGTGTGACTCTTGATCTTGGGTTGTGAGTTCAAGCCCCATGTTGGGTGTAGAAATTACTGAAATAAATAAAAACTTAGAAAAAAACCCCACCCATCTGAACATCTGAGAAAACAGTTAAAAAACAAGCAGGGTCTCAGCCACCTGTGGGATCAGAGGAAAGCATCTGACGTACTCGTCATCGGAGTTCAGGAAAGAGAATAGGGAGACTAGAGCTGGGAAAGTGCTCAAAGAAATAACTCCTGAACTTCCCACATTCAGTAAGGGATCTAAGACAACACACTTTATTTGTATTACATTTTTTTAAAGTTTATTTTGTGACAGAGCGCACACGGGTGTGTGTGTGAGCAGGGGGGGGGCAGAGAGAGGTAGACCGGGAATCCCAAGCAGGCTCCACATTGTCCGCGCAGAGCCCAGCATGGGGCTCGAACTCACAAACCGTGAGATCATGACCGGAGCCGAAATCAAGAGTAGGATGCGTAACCAGCTGAGCCACCCAGGCGCCTGAGCCAACGCATTTTAGAAGCTGAGTGAACCTCAGCGGGACCGGCCCAAAGCTTCCTGCGTGAAGAGCGATCACAGTGACGCAAAGTAACACCAGGACAAATGGTTCGGACGGTGGTCAGAGAGACTGGCATCTGGCGCCGGGCGCCGGGGGACGACTCCACAGACCGCAGACCGCCTGTCAGAAACTGTGCGGCTGGATGGAGGGGAGCGATATTCCTCACATCCTGGAAAAAACCTGTCGGCTCCCAACCTTCTATGCAGCAAATAGCCTATAAAAAGGGGCGAGTCCAGACATTCTCAGAAGAAGGAAAACAGGACTGGCCGGCAGCACATCTGCCGTACGAGAACCTGGAGAACGGCCTCTCAGCAGGAAGTCGTGGATCCTCGAACAACGTGGGGGTTAGGACACTGGGCCCCCGCACGGCCCCGCACGGCGGCACCTTCCTTCCTGCGGGAGTGAAGTCGCGCTGCACTGCGTAAGTTACCACAGCTGCACGAATGCTGTCAACGTAACTTGTCTAGAAGGCAGCAGAAGCACCTTGTGAGTGTGTGTAAGTGGCTGCACTTGTTACAGGATTCTTGGCTCTGTGGGTTTTCAAGTTATCTCAGAGAGAAAATGCCCAAGATTAAAGGGAAGAATACCCAAACCACATGGATTTGACTCCATGAAAAATGCGCTCGTGCCGGGCAAGCAGGTGGCACAGCCCTGCCCTCCGCGCAGGACTTTGGGCTCCCGAGAAACGTAACTGCCGGTGGCCTGCTGTTGACCTGAAGCCTTACTGGGGACACGAACGGTTCATTAATCCCTGCTTTGTGCGTCTCGTGTATTACATACTGTGTCCGTGTGACGGAGTAAGCGAGGGGAAGGCAGACGGACGTTCCCAGCGTGCGGCGTTGACGGAAGCCTGTGCGTCAGCGGGCCTGCGCGGGCTCAGCGGGCCGGCGACCCCTGGAACGTGAAGAAGGACCGCGGGCGGCCCGGTGGACTCCCTTCCCGTTGGCCTTCTGGCCGCTGCCTGGTGGCTGAAGCAGAAGCGCCAGCGCCGTGCGGGCTCCCGGGAAGGAGGACTCGCTAAGACGGGCTTGCACGAGAAGGAGAGGGCCGAGGGGCGTCCAGGGGCCGGGGTTTCCGCACTGCGTGGCCTGGAACAAGGACGCGGATGGTGTGCGTCTGACGCCCGGAGCAGCCACCGAAGGTGCCCTGCGAGGAGGCCGACTCGGAAGCGTGTGGAACTCGTGTTTCCCACGGGAAGGTGCGAAAGGAAAACAAAAGCCCAGTTTTTTCATAATCCCCCCAAACGGGAAACAGCCCAGTTGTCCTTCGGTGGGAGAAGGTTTAGCCAGGATGTTCACACCGTGCAGCGCTACGTGGCCGTTGGTAACGCGCACACGCCTGCGGGCGCCGCCCGGGGACGCCCCATCCGTGCGGCGCCCACGCACAGACGCGGACGGGACGGGACGGCTGGATTAGTGGCTGCCTCGGGCTCGGGACGGGCAGTGTGTCTGCAGGATGAGAGTTTCCTGCCGTGACTGGCTTGGCGCCCCGGCGTCATTCTGCGTCTGGTTTTGTCACTGCGGTTCGGGAGACGCTGCCGCTGGGGGAACCGTCCCTTCCGCCTGTGCGCCGATCCCCACTCAGCTCGGGATGAAAAGCTGCGCTCAGAAAACGGGAGCGATGGAACCATCTGCCTCTGGGGGTCATTCTGAGGCTGAGTGGGGGGGCCGCGTGAGGCCGCGGGTGCGCTGCCCGGCACAGACGCGGAGCCACCCTGCTGCTTCCTTCTCACCCCTCCCCTGTCGCCCCTGCACTGTTTCGGTAACATTCTGTGTCTTCTGTTTCCGGGATTCTGGTTTATTTTTCTCCCTTGCATCGCTGTGGCCTCAGGCTGGGGTGGGGAGCCCTCTGGCTGAGGGGGGCCTCTGGCTGAGGTCAGGATTGCCCCGCTCTCCACCCTTCCTCCGTCCTGCGGATGTGAAGAACCATGGGGCGGTGGGGAGGAGAGCACCGGGGTTCACGAGGAGGGGGAAGGAGAGGGAGGCGGTGTCAAGTGCAAGGGGCAGGGCGTGGGCAGAGGCCCGGTCATTCCTGGCCACTCTGTGCCTCCCCAAGGCCCCCACCCCCCATCAGACAGTTCTGGTCACTTCGGGCCCAAAGCTGAGGCCTTAGTGGTGGCCCCTCACCCTGCGCTTGGTGAGGCGCCTCAGGAAGCTGTCTCACAGTTAGACGCTGGGCTCTGAGCACGTTCACAGAGACACCACAGCCCTCCAGTGACCTCTCCGTGTGTGGGTCATTGCCTTTCACAGCTGATCGCCGAGGAAGGGGTGGACAGCCTGAACGTCAAGGAGTTGCAGTCGGCGTGCCGGGCGCGAGGCATGCGGGCCCTCGGGGTCACGGAGGATCGTCTGAGGGAGCAGCTGAAGCAGGTGCGTGGTCGAAGGCTCTCCCGTCCGTTGGACCAGCATAGGCAGGCCTGTTGCGGAAAGACCCGCCCCCTGGGCTCTGGGTCCCCGGAGAGGCAAACGGGACGAGGCCAGTGGGTGAGTCTGTGTCTTGAACCTTCGACTGCAGTGGCTGGAGCTGCACCTGCATCAGGAGATCCCCACGTCCCTGCTCATCCTGTCCCGGGCCATGTACCTCCCAGACACCCTCTCGCCCGCCGACCAGCTCAAGACCACGCTGCAGACACTCCCGGAGATCGTGGTGCGTGCTGCCCGGAGGCCCCTTCTGCGGCTCACTCCGGAAGGGGCCCCTCGCTTCTGGGGGAGGCAGCTGCGGAGACACCCCCTCCTTGGTCGGGCAGCCCTTGGGTCCGCCCCCTCCCTCCCGCTTCTCTCTCGCCTGCGATCTCCGAGTGCCGAGCACTGCAGCGGCACGTGAGAAGGCGGCCCTCGGCCCCATCTGCCCACAGCTGGGGTCCCCGGCGGCGGCCCCTCTCCGACGTGCAGGCAGGGGCCGGGGTGCCGCGCGGGCCTCACGGGCGTCCCCTCTCTGAAGGCGAAGGAGGCGCAGGTGAAGGCGGCCGAGGTGGAGGGCGAGCAGGTGGACAACAAGGCAAAGCTGGAGGCCACGCTGCGGGAGGAGGCGGCCATCCAGCAGGAGCTCCAGGAGAAGGAGCTGCGCCGGCGCTCGGAGGCGGCGGTGAGCGGGGCGCGGCCGCACGGGGGGTGGCCCGGCAGGCGGGGGGCTTTCCGAGAGACCACGTGTGCACCGGCCCGGGGCCCCGCGGCCCGCCGCCTCTGTCCTGGAACGGTTGGGAGGCACAGCGGGTGCGGGGGTGCCCCTGGTGGGGCTGCGGCCCCGGAGTGGGGGCCCTCGAGGGGTGTCCTCTGGCAGGCGTGGGACAGCTTCCCGGGGCTGTCAGGGAAGGGCCGAAGGTGGAAGTAGATGCCGGAGCCGCTCAGCCGGGGGCCTCGATCGACCCGGGGAGCGCGGCGCCCAGCCGCCTGGGTCGTGTCAGGGCGCCTGTCCGAGTCCCGCGGCGAAGCTCACAGCGCGTCACCCGCTGCCGGTCGACAGGCCCTCACAGCGCCCACTGGCACAGAGCAGGCCTGTCGAAAGCACGCCCCGGCCCCGGCCGGTGCCGACGCCTCAGGACGGCGGCCGGGGCACAGCTGAGCCGCCAGTGCTCTTGGTTTTAGAAGGAAGCGGAGCTGGAGGTGACCGCAGAGACTGCCCCCGGGAGGCCGGTGGCCGAGCTGCAGCCGGAAGTGTCCGAGGCGACCCTGCCGTCCGAGGCCCTGAAGGACCCCGCCCCCGTCCTGGAAGCCTCGAAGGTAACCGCGCACGCCCGGTGGCGGCTGTGTTGGAGCTGAACAGGAGGGTGAAGGGGGGGCTGGCTCGAGGGACGGGGGCTCCTGAGGAATAAGGTCGTGTGGGCTACGGCCTGGCTTAGGGCAGTAGTAGACCAGAGAGAGGTTTCTGGGAGGTGCATCGTGGTGAGAGAAGAGCTGGCTGGGCTGCAGGCTTCGGGCGTGAGCTCCTGGAAGGTTGAGGCGCCCTCTGAACCCCGAATGGCAGGGGCTCGCCCAGAGGCAGGTCTGCAGGCCCGTTCCTTGGCTGGGCTGCACGCTCTCCCCTGCCCCGTCCCCGCCTGACGTGCTGTGCGCCATAGCGGCCCTTCTGCCGGGGTGGCCTCACTGTCCGGCCCGTAGCCCACTCCCCTCGCGGGACGCCTTCCGTCTTGAACTCCTAGGTGTCAGGTAGACACAGCGGAGGCATCAGTTTGGCAGCAGAGTAGGAGAGAGACCAGGGCATTAGACCCACGTTGGGTGATCTCGAGCAGGGTCCCAGGGGACTGGGCAAGGGTGGCCTCCGTGTGCAGAGGTCAGAGGAGGTGCAGGGTGGTGATGGCAGCGGCAGTTGGGCCTCCCCACCCCCCCGCGCAGCCCAGCATGTCTGCGCCTGAGTTGGAGGAGGCTGCGTCCGGGGGACGGTGGGCTTCGTCGGGGGTATTGAGGGCCGAGTGGGGAAGGCCCGAAGACTGACTCCTAATGGGGGGGGGTCCGTGGCCTCAGCGGGAGCAGTTTGGAGTGGAAGTGGCAGGAGAAGGCCCCCACGGGTGTCTCCAGGCCTGGGGGGGGTGGGGAGCCGCACGGGAGCAGGGAGGCTTGGGGCTCGGGGAAGATCTAGACCAGAAGCCGAGGGGTAGTGGGTCTGCTGGTGTCTGCTGGGGGGGTGAGGGGTAGTGGTGGGGAGGGAGGCCAAGGCCATCCTGAGACGACCTAGGAGACCCATGGAAACAGACATGCGGTGGTGTCAGCACCTCGAGGCAGGACGGCGGGGAGAGGGTCCTGGGAGCCTGGCCAAGCTGGCCTCAAAGGGTGACCCGGGGAATGGCCAGGGCCCGAGTTGTCTGGGTCGTTTTTAAGTGGGGGGGCCAAGGCTGGGGTGTGGACAGCTGAGCAGAGACGGAGCCCGGCTGGGCCCACGTGGTTCAGGGAGAAGGAGGCACCTGTCATTAAACAGCTGGGGCGCTGGGCTGTCTCCACGGAACCGAGGCATCCCCTCCACGGATTCAAGACCTGAGTGAGAAAGGATGCATGGAACTCTCCAGAGAACCAGGCCTTACCCCGAATTTCCTAGCAGGAGAACCTCTGTTCCCTGGAAAGATGCCATAAAGAGTGAGTGGAACAAGTGGGCATGTTCTGGCTTACGGCCACCTCTCAGGTTTTAGCGGCACCGAGCGTCTGCAGGGGCCTACAGAGACCCCGCACAGCTCTTCTGTGGGGGGCGTGGGGGACGGACGGAGACCCCGGCTCTACCTCTGCGCAAAAATCGATCTTGCAGCCGAAACCCTTTCCACGGAGAAACCCAGGCCCTCATGGCTTCACAGGCAAACCTCCCGGTGAGTCCGAATATGTAAGGAAGGGATCCTTCCGGTGGAAGATCGTCTCCTAGGTCGCTGTGCGGTGAGCACCGGGTCCGCAGGAGAAGACTTCGGAACCGCGTCCTGCGTGAACATGGGTGTGAAAGTTCTGAGCAAACTGATAGCAGGTCACATGCGTCTGTTGTGTAGAAACCCCATGCTCTCGTGGGGCTTGTCCTGGAGCCCAGAACGGCGGTCAGCGTGATGACCATGTAACACGCCGAAGGGAAAAGCCACGTACGATCATCTCAGCAAATGCAGAAAAAAGTACTTCACGGAATCCAGCATCTGTTCCTGATGAGGAAACACAGTTCTCAGCCAGCGGAGGGGACTGTCACCCTAGTGTAAAGGCATCTGTAGCGATGCCGCAGCTGGCACGGCCCCTGGCCAGGGCACCCGCTCCTGTTAGCCCCGTGCAGAGATTGGGGCCAGGACACCAAGGCAAGAAAAAAAATAAAAGCACGGAGCCAAAAGGAAGAAATGAAACTGCCCATTCACAGAGCGTGTGAGCAGCTGCCAATCCGCTGTGTTCTCTGTACGGGTAATGGGCAGTTGGGTTGAGGTTTCAAAAAGTATTGTTTCCAGCCCCTAATGAACTACCAGGGAGAAGTTTGACCTGTATGCTGAACGCGGTCAAGTGTTGAGGTTCATTACCTGGAACAGATTTCCTGCACTCAGATGCCTGCAAGGTTAATTCTCCAACTGATCCACAGGTTCAAAACCATCAACATCCCAGTAGGCTCTTTGTTGAAATGAACAGACTTCTAAGATGTCTGTGAAAGTTCAGAGGAGCCACAGTGCAGACCGGTGGTGAGCGCGTTGGGTGTGTGCTCTGGACAGAACACCGTTCAGCACCTGAGAGGCGCTGGCAACGCCGAGTCTCCCCTTAAGGGGGTGACCTGCTCGCTGAGCGACCAGACAGCTGCTCCGAGGTTTCGGGGTGGGGGGCGAGGGGCCCCGATCAGGGGTGCTGGTTTCCTGGGTGCGCGTGCAGGTCATGGGCACACTCGAGCACGCCTGGGCGCCACAGATGGAGAGCACGGGGACTGTGCGTCTCCTCTGGCCTCTCCCCACGGCGGTGGGAGTGGACTCCTGGGCGGGGTAAGGACTCCCGAGCTGCACCTTGGTTTTCTCCCCAGGAAGAGGAAATCACGAAGGAGGAGATCGACATAATCAGCAACGCCTGCTCGAAGCTGAAGGAGCAGAAGTCGTCCCTGACCAAGGAGAAGGAGGAGCTGGAGATGCTGAAGGAGGACGTGCAGGACTACAGCCAGGTGCAGGGGGCTGGGCAGGTGGGGGGCGGGGAAGGGGTGGGGCGGGGCCGGGGGCCAGGTGGGCGGGGCCGGGGGGGCAGGTGGGCGGGGCGGGGGGGACAGGGGGCGGGGGGGGCCCTTCCACTCGCAGGCCTGGACCAGGAAAGGTACCCCTGGGGCCCCACAGCTGCTGGAGGCGCCTGCCCCAGGTCCTCCTGCGCCCCGGCTGCCCTCCTCAGCGACAGGGACTCGCCCCTTGTAGTTTTTAAAGGCACATGAGGGATCGGATGAATAGTCTGGTTATTTGATAAAGGAAATCTTAGTTTCTTTCATACTTACTGGAAAGAGACTTCTTTCTTACACAGTTCTTTTACTTTGTTTTTTGAATTTTTTTTTATGAGAAAATACGTTTGTTTACAAATATTACTTTATTATCTGATTTCCAAGAGCTGTGTTGCCATCTGGCTGGCTGAGTTGTGGAGCGCGCAACTCTTGACCTTGGGGTCGTGAGTTTGAGCCCTACATCGGGCGTAGAGCCCACTTTCTAAAAAGGTGTAAAAGAGCTCTGTTCTCACAGATCTGTTTGGAAGAGCTGAACTAGTTTTGACATTGGTAAAAAGAATTTGCCATTTTCATAGCAACCCTCTTGCTGTGTGACTTCTCTGTTGGAAATTAGGTGTTTACCAGAAACTCAGTCTTTTTCCTCATCTCCAGCCCCATCTTCATTCCTCCTTGTAATGCTTGCTCATGGGGAGAAACCATGACTCAACTTAAGAAGACATTTTTTGTTCCTTGATTCTTCCATCCGTTTATTTGGTCTCTTAGATTATGTAGAAAGTTGATGTTCAAATAGATTCCATTTTCTTTGCTACAGAAACAATATTTGAGTTTGGAAAACTAAGCTGATTTGTAGGATACAAATAAGACTTTGCAGCTCTCTGTGGCTGGAATTAGTGTGTTTCTTTTCTGTTTTGTTAATGACCTGGAACTGTCTTTGTGATACCACTTTGGGTTATTTTAACTTTTACAAGGTAAAGTTAATTGTAAGGTTCCTTTTTTTTGAGAGAATCTTTTATCACCAACTTAATTAGGACCTGCAAGAGATCAAGAAGGAACTTTCAAAGACGGGCAAAGAGATCTATGTGGAAGAGTCTAAAGCCAGCAAGAGGCTGACGAAGAGGGTGCAGCAGATGATCGGGCAGATAGATAGCCTTCTGGCACAGCTGGAGACAGACCAGAAGGCCGGCAAGCTGGGCGCGGCCGCCGAGGGCCCGCCTGCGGGGTGAGCGTGATCACATGCCAGCACGGGGAGACTCGGGGCCTGTCTGACCTTGACGTGCTTCTCTGCCATGGTGCCAGCCAGAAGCCCAGCCTCATCTTTTCAGGATCCACTTCTCAGTAATTGTTTGCTGAAGTAGCTTCTGGGGTCACCTCTTCTGCACACATACGCACACACACATGCATGCAGGCCTCAGCCACTGTCAGGACCACAGCAGCTCTGTGGCCTGGCTGGTCCCTCCTGGCCACCATAGCCCTCCCCTCTCTCCAGGCTGCCATCAAGCTGGTCCTTCCAGAATGTACTTAGGACTGCAGCTCCCCTGGGAGCCCCAGGCTTTCCTCTCTCCAGCTGCAGCCACACTCTGCTCTGATTCCCCAGACGCACAGGTGCTGTCCTGCCTCCTCCCTCTTCCCGAGCCCTCTACACACACCTGCTCAGTGACAGCCCTCACCCTGGAGGTCGTTGTGTGAGTGGCTGTCAGGCCAAGGAGGCGACCCTGCCAGGTGGCAACGGCTGACGCTCCGGGCTGGGCACTGTGCTGAGCGCCCGCGTCTCGGGGGCGGGGGGCTGGCTGCAGGGCCCCTGCTGTCCTCGGGTTGGGGGCTTTCACCCCCAGGACAAGGTCAGGGCCCTTTCCAGAGGTGACCTGCCATGCAGTGTGGGCCCACTGTGACCATGACACAGACAGGCCCGAGGAACCTGGTCCCCATAACCACGGGGCTCTGTGTCCCCATCGCCGGTGCAGAGGCGGGGCTCACAAGGGGACGGCACACACGCGGAGGCCGGGGACTGGAGTGGCTTCTGGTTTTGTCCGCGCCTTCCCACGTGCAGGAGCATGGGAGCCCCGGAGGGAGAGGGCGTCCGGGTCGGGGCTGTGGCCTGCGGGGGGGCCGGGGGGGCTGTGGGTGCGTCTGTGCCACCTGCAGGCTGTGTCCCCCCAGGGAGACCGTCATCAGCACCGCCGAGCTCATCAGTGCCATGAAGCAGATCAAGCACATTCCGGAGAACAAGCTCATCAGCTTGGTCTCGGCGCTGGATGAGAATAAGGATGGCAAGGTCAACATCGACGACCTCGTCAAGGTGAGTCGGGCGGCTGGGGCCGGGGGCTCGCACTGGGCACATTGTCCCCACGCGGCCCCGTCCCTGCCCTCTCACAGAGCGAGGAACACGGTGTCAGGGTGCCCATCCAGAGCAGCCCGCCTACTTCTTGACAGGGCGCTTGGCTCCTCCTGCGTTGAGCGGGTCTGTGGGCAGTCTGGGAAGTGGGTCACCGGCAGGGCGCCTGGGGCTCGCGGACCTCGGGGAGGCCGTGTGTCCGCTTCAGTCCCGGCGGCGAGCGTGTGGGCACGGGGGCCACTCGGGTCCCTGGTGCGGAGAGCTGGGCCGCCTGGGAGACCCAGGGTGGTGTCCCCCTCCGTAAGGAGGCCTGTGGGCTCGTGTTTCCCAGGAGAGAGGCTCTTCACAGTGTTGGATCGGTTCCTAGTCTTTCCAGCTAGTTAGCGAGTTTTTGCACGTTTCCCAAGCAGATCTGACTTACCGTGTTGTCCAGCGGGAAGGGCAGGTGTCAGCAGGCACACACGCTGGGCGTCATTGCTCTGCCGGCGGCAGAGGCTGGGAGGCCCGAGCCCATGCAACCCGCCCCTTCCCGGGGGCCCCTCTCCTTGGTGCGGATGGCAGCTCGCGTGTTCTCGCCCTGCACACTGCCGGACCCTGGCCAGGGCAGGCCCCCAGGCCCCGAGCAGGGAGCCGGCCCGGCAGTGTCGCGTGCCGTCCGGCCTGCCTTGCACCTCACCACTCCTTCCTGCACCCCAGGCCCCGTAGGAAGCGCCCCCGGCGTCCTCGAGAACCGCACATCCCCTGCTCCCGGAGCCCCTCTCTCTCGGGGCGCGTAGCCTGGTCTGGGGCTTGGTCTGTTGGCCTCCTGGAGGTGGGTGGTGTCTGGTCCTCTGAGAACCAGGGCAGCCGAGGGACCCCGGGGGCTCCACGCTGGGACAGTGCTGATGGCCATTCAGCAAGGCAGCCAGGGTCACAGCTTGAGGGGAGCCGTGCCGTGTTCCCAGCGTGTCCCCCGTGCGCTCCCCCAAGTCCCCTGTCCCTGTCGTGTGTGCCTAGGTGATCGACCTGGTGGACAAAGAAGACATTCAGATCTCCACCAGCCAGATGGCCGAGATTGTCGCCATGTTGGAAAAGGAGGGGAAGGTGGAGGAGAAGGAGAAGGCCAAGGAGAAGGCGGAGAAGGAGGCGGAGAAGGAGGCTGCTGAGGTGAAGAATTAGGGGCCGCCCTGCTCGCGGGCACCCTGGGGCCCTTGCCGTGTCTGCCTCCCTCCCGGTGCGCCGGCTGCCGCGGTGCTGCTGTGCCAGTGATGGCTTTGAGGTGATTCATAGTGACAGATCTAATATTTTATCTGGAATAAATCAGAAACTTCCATAATCAAGTAATTTTTAATTTTCATCATTCCATGAAGATTCATTCAGTCTGGAGTCCCCGCCTCCAGGGGCTCATGTCTGGACTCACAGCGGCGGCCCTGGCCCCGGTGGCCGGGCAGTCGTGGCTGCACGCGGGCCTCCTGGCTCCCGAGGCGGGCCGGGGCACACTGGGGCACTGTCCCCGGAGGAGAAAGGGCCGGCCGAGCGGACGGGAAGGGGACACGCGCAGCCCTCCCCAGCGCTGGAGAAGACGCGTCCGGTAGTCGGTCTGCGCACTGGCTTCCTGACTATCAGCGTTAAAAGCACCGATTCGTGCACATTTCCAGCGTCGTCTCTGTAGCGACGGGGATCCCGTGGCCTCTGGAGAAGCAGTTCCCGGTCATGTATGTCAGCTCTTGCCCGATCTAACCTCTGATTGTCACCCCGTCCTTCAGCAGTCAGCTAGTACGGGATTTTTCCCCACGACGGTCCGCCCACCGTGTGAGCGAGAGCTAACGGGAATCGTGTCGGGAGACGTACTAATGAAGCCCTTGAAAATTAAGCATTTCTGTTTGAGTAATTTGTCAGGCTGTTGTGGCTTTTAAAAAGCTCCCCAGTTGGGGCCGTTAGCACCTCATCGCCCCTCCCCCGTAGCCGCCCCTCCCCCGTAGCCCCGCAGCACGGGGTCCACGTTGCTCCCGCCCGCGCACTGCTGCCCCCGGGACACCCCCGGGACACGCAGGCTGCCGGCTGTGCTCCTGGTCCTGAGGTGGCGTATCCTGGGGGGCTTCAGAAAGGCAGGACCCCGGTGTGGGTCTGCGTAGGGTGGCCCGACATGCCTCTGTGGGGAGTGGGGTGACCTCCGTGGGCTTGGCGCCCGGCCCTGGCGTCTGCTCATCTCGGCACCTGGCAGCTCGGGGCGGTGGTGCTCGGCGGGGGGTGGCCTGTGGTCTCAGCCCTGTGGCACTGGTCCTTCGGAGGCCATGTCCATTTCGGGCAAGAACGTTCTTTCAGGGGAATCTGAGCATAGGGGTCAGGAGGACGGTAACAGCAGCCGGAGCAGCGGGGCCCCCACAAACCCCGGCTTCTACGTTACTTGAAGCTTTTCATTCAGCCGTTAAAAGAGGAAACTTGAGGGGCGCCTGGGTGGCTTAGTCGGTTAAGCGTCCGACTTTCGCTCAGCTCATGATCTTGCGGTTCGTGGGTTCGAGCCCCGCGTCAGGCTCTGTGCTGACTGCCAGCTCAGAGCCTGGAGCTGTTTCAGTCTGTGACTCCCTCTCTCTCTGACCTCCCTGCTCCGCTGTCTCTCTCTCCTATAAATAAATAAAACATTAAAAAATTTAAAAAAAAAAAAAAAAAAAAACTTGACAAATGAATTGGGATGTGTATCATCATATGTAAACCTTTGTACAGTAGCAGTTGCGTTCTAAAGGGTTTTTACTTCAGTTGTTGGAGACAGAAATATATATATTCTAGATGCTTAATGAATATTTATGAATGACCTTACACTCACCTCACTAGCGGGTTTTCAGCCGTAGGAAGCGTGTGCATGCGCAGGTCTTGGGTCACCCACGTGCCCTGTGGGTGGCAGTGGCCTTTGCTGTGGGCACTGCCTTGGGGCCCGGCGAGCCGTGCCCACCTCCCGTCCTCAGCCTCGGCGCTCCTGGCCTCCCCCCCGCGTGCTGTCCCTGCGGCGCTCGCGCTGTGCCTGGGTCTCTGCACTGTCACCCCTGGGTGCCACGGGGCCTCTCGAATGCATATGGGCCTGTCCCACCGCTGGCAGCCTTCAGTGTCAGTGAGTAGGCCGCAGGGCCCCCTGTCGCGTGTGGGCTTTTACCGCTGTAACTTCACTGACCGCCTGGTGCAGGCAGGGGACAGCAGCCCCAGAGACAGAGGCGTGCGCTAAGGGTCAGCCTCCCTGCTCTGTCCAGGGGGGGCTCCCGCATTTTCAAGGCCCGGGGGGAAAGTGGGGTATGGCCACTTGAGAATGAAACAGGAATTCCTAGCACTCGCCGCCTCCTTCACTCTGCCTGAGCACCCGCTCTTTTAGTTGGGATTCAGGAAATTGCACGTGGCCCCTGGAGCCCTTCTGGAATGTCAGAATCCAGACTTTGTAAGTGAAGGGCACTTTGTAAATTTTGAAGAAGCAGCCACAGGCAGTGGCTCTCTCAGCGCAGCCTGGGGTCGGCAGGGCCCACGTGTCGTCCTGGGGTCCCAGGGCCGTCCCCCTGAGAGCCTCCCTCCTGGGCTGCGTGTAAACATCTTTTGTAGAAATAGGGTTTTTATTAAAACATGAAATTACTGCTCCCGTAACATCTCAAAAGTAAGGTCTTTGAATCACGTGACACATCAGAAGTCAAGGGGGCAAATGTCAGGGTTGTAGCAGCATCTGCCCCTGTGACAGCTGCGCGCCACGCTCTGGCTGTGCCTCTGCAGCGGAAGGGGTGGCAGGTGGCGGTATGTGTGGATGTGCTACGCGAGGCCAGATTCCAGATGGAGAGTCCCCTTCCGGCGCTGTGGCCCTGGCCTGGGGTGTCTGCTCGCCTCGGCGTCCCGCCGGCCCGGGCACCCAGACTGATCCCCGTGGTGGTGACTAGACACTGAACTTGATGTAAGGAGAGGGTTTAATAAAGCACTGTCTCAATGACCTCTGCCCGCCGTGCAATGGCTGCTTTGTCTGGATCGGGGGCGGGGTGGGGGGGGTGGGGGGGCGGGGTGGGGGGCGGTGGGGGCGCGGAGTGCCCGGGCTGCCCCTCCCCCAGCCCTCGGTGGGTGCCTTGGGGCCTAGGTGGGCAGAACTGGGATCCTGGCCCAAGGGTCACCCAGGAGGGCATGGTTCTCTGTGTGAGATACTCCGGGACGATGACTCGGGGGAGTGGGGGCCGCCTGCTCTGCCGAGGGGCCTCCAGGGGCTCTCCCTTCCCTGCCCTGCAGCCTGCTCCCCAGAGCGCTGAGGGGGCATGTGGGCAGCAGGGCCGCCCCGGGCTGCCTGTGCCCTGGGAGCAGGCCAGGCACGATGCGGCCTCCCCCCACCCTCCCGCCTCTCTCCAGCCCCCCTCCAGCGGACCGGTCACGGCCCGGAGTCCAGGACCTGCACTCTGTGTCAGGGCGCCTCACCCCTTCCCAGGCGCCAGGCCGCGCGGGCCGCCGTGTGGCCGCTTCCACCTGTGTTGGATCCCCCCTGACCTGCGTGCATCTCCGCCTGAGGCCCGCCGTGGCCGTCGTTCCCTCCGCCCCATAGGTCCGGAAAGCTGGGGGCCGCCGGGCCTCAGCCCTTGCCTTCCCCCTGCCTGGGCCCTGGGCCAGTGGCTCCCATCCAGGTTCATTCTGGAGCCCATTTCTCGATGCCACGGTTTAGGCCGCCAAGGCTCTGGAAGGCTGACCAGGGGCGGAGGCGGGCATCGCCTAAGGAGGCGGAAGGCTCTGGAAGGCTGACCAGGGGCGGAGGCGGGCATCGCCTAAGGAGGCGCGCTGTGGGGCCCAGCCGCTGGCCTGAGGCGATGCTCCCTCCCGGATGAGTTCAGGACAAGCGGGAGACGGCGGAGCTCACGGGCTGTGAACAGACACGCTGCCCCTGCTGGTGCACCATCACCCCAGTTCTCTCCTGAGATTCCACCCCCCACGAGCTGGTTAGGGAAAACCCCAGCTGGCAGAGCCGCAGAAACCCCGGAATCCACCTGTCCTGCTTTGCAAACCCGCAGAATGGGGTCGGGCAGTGAGCTGGGGCCGCTGGGTGCTGGCGAGCCGGGTGCCCTGGCTCCGGCCCTTCCTCCTGCCCCGGATGCCCACCAGGGAATCCGAGGGCCCCACGGGAGCGCCAGGCGTCTAGGGCAAGGCTGCCCTGCGCAGAAAGCCCCGGGCAGAGGCCGGGCAGGGCCCTTCCGCTGCAGGGAGATGCAGCGGGTCGGCTGTGCAGGGGGCGACCGGAGCCGGTGCCTGGGGCGGGGTCGCACCCTCTGAAGACCTTGGGAGCCGCCGCGCGGGGAGGAGGTCGCAGGGTGCGCCGGTGACGGATGGCGTCCCTCTTAGCGGGACAGACTGCGAGGCGGTGCGGGGGCGGGCAGCCGACCTCCTAGGAACCAGATAGGGAAGGGTGAGCCTGCGGGGAGGCAGGTGTGGAGGCCTCCCGGGTGGAGGCGGCCCGGGGGCGAGGGCTGAAGGCGAGGGCCGGGGCCGGGCCGGAATAGGGGAGCGTGCCACCCTCCGAGGCGGGGGGCGTGTCGCCCCTGAGGCCTGCCCCGGGGGCCGGGTCGGACCCCACCCGTTCCAGGAGGGACAGCCCGGGGGGCCAGTGGGGGGCGGGGCCGCAGGTGGCTCCGGACAGGTGCAGCCCGGCAGGGGCGGGGCGGGGCCGCGGGAGCGGCCGGAGCCGGAGGGCGAGGGGCGGAGAGGTTCTGGGCCTCGCGGAGGGCAGGGCTGCCCTTGCCTGCCGGCCCGGCCCACCTGGGGTCTCCGTCCGGCGTCCAGAAGACCGCCTGTGCCCTGGCGGCAGCGCCCCTAGTCCCGAGCGCGCACCCGGAGCCCAGCGGGGCCGCGCAGGAGGCTCCGGGACACGGGGAAACTCTGCCGGGCAGGCACTAGAGGGCGCTCCCGGCACGCGCTCCGCCCGCCTCCGCGTTTCCGGGCCCCCCCACCCCGCTCCCGGCTGGGGCCCTCCCCCCCCCTCCCCGGGCTTCCCCCGGGCTCCCCGGATCTCCGTCCCAGCCTGGCTCCCCGCAGGGCGCTCTGGCTCTCCCCGGGCTCCCCAGCCCCCGACTCAGCACCCCACCGGGCTCCCGCGCACGTGGTCCACGCCCTCATTGCCCTCCATCTCTGCCCCTGTCCCCAGGCGCTGGACACAACAAACGGGGTCTCTGGCAGGCTGGAGGGTGTGGGGACTGCCTCCCTGCGTGGTCAGGGCGCCAGGACCCTAGGGGCCCCGCCTGCTCTCCAGGGAGGCCTCAGAAACCGCTCACTCGCGGAGGGGGAGTTGAACTCAGCCACAGGGAGCCAGTTTCTTAGAAGCCAGAGTGGAAGCTCGCACAGCTAGTGGCCGGGTAGGGAGCTGCGTCCTGATGCGACCCGTCCTGAGGTCCTGAGGAGGGACCGGCCGGCCAGCCTCGGGCAGCGGGGAGCCCCAGAGGAGCCGGGCAAGTCTGTGCATGGGCGCCTGTCCCAGAGTCCTCTCCAGTCTCACCGCCTGGCCTGGGCACCACCGGACCCGTGAGGATTAGGTCTCCCCAGACTTGCCCCCACCATGCTGTGTGGGTGCCCTGCTCCATGTCCCCACTCCCTTAGACCCCGGAGCAGAGGGGGCCAGATCCTGTCACTGGGACCTCAGTGCCCCAGGGGCCACGTGCAGCGTGTGCCCCAAGTCAGGACAGGTGGAGTGCAGGCAGGGATGCCAGGCAGGCGTGGGGAAGGGAACGTCCAGAGGCAGGAGTGCGGCCAGCAGGGCCGAGGGCGCTGTCCCTGGGTCTGGTGGGTCAGGGGCCAGGGGAGAGCTTTGCTTACATGTAGCTCCATGGAGGGCAGGGGGAGGACCCACCTGGACACCCCCTCCCCCTCCCCAGCTGCCTCGGGCGAAAAGGGGGAGGCCTCAGGACCCCCGGGCCCACCTGGACTCCATGAGCTGGGGGCAGCTGGGGGGGCTCGGCAGGCCTACTACAGCCTGGAAGGAAGGGGGGGCCGGCCCCGAGATGGTCTCGTCCCTCCCGTGGACACCACAGTGCCTGCATCCCTGCCCTCGGGGACCCGGGGCTGAGGCTCGGCCCTGCCAGCGCTGTGCACTCTCATCCTATCCCAGCCAGAGGCCGTGGACAGCTTGTGACCCCGGCAGCCAGTGACCCCGCCCTCCTCAGGGAGAAGACAGACCCCATCCCGGGCAGACAGAGGGGACACAGCAGGGATGTGGACCAGTTGTCTGTTTATTTTTTGGAAAGCACGTCTGCCGGTTTGGGCTGACACCTTTGGGCCCCATGAGGCTGGGGGCCCTGAGAACAAAGACCACCCTGGACCACTGCCCGGCTGGCCGGCCGATGAGCAAACGAGAGCCACCCAAATTCGGGCCGTTAACAGTACAAAAAGTAACAAAACTGAATTCACGGCTTTCTCTCCCAAGCTTTGAAAGGTCGCAGTCTGGGCTATAAAAGTCTAGAAGCGTTGCGTAAGAAGTGTTAAATCTACAGCAAATACATCTTGTAAAAACTCAATAAATTATATATATAGATATAAACTTGTAACATCTAATAACCTCTGAACCTGCGTGCAGGGTCGGCCCCCCAGGAAACTGCCTCCCCCACTCATGACACACGGCAATTAGAACTTGTATGAAAATTCCAGCTCGCTTTGAAGTCCAAAAAAAATACACCTCCTAAAGAAAATCCCTATGGAAATCTAATTCCCCTGCGAAAGAAGGCCCAAGGAAATAAAATATCCACACTAGAATCACCTCAAACTATTAACGACCCTTAAGGGTGCAAGGGACCTGGCTGGGCTTTGGGGTGAAGCCCTTAGCGAGCCCTCTACGTGAAGCACGAACCTTCTCGGCTGTTAATAAGTTAAAACTGAAACCCGTGCCATCCGGCTGGCTACACACTATGAGCGTGGGGGTGGGGGGGATAGGGCTTCTGGGGGTCGATAAATAGCTTTACAAATATACACTCTTTAGAACAGAGCTGCGGTGCCAGGAAAGCCTCCGCGTCTTCTGCTGGTTTTGGCCTTGGTCTCCCTGGCAGACCCCCCAGGGGGCCTCCAGGCCTGGGCCGCTGGGCCTCCTGCACCCTCAGAGCCCAGGCCCCATTAGACCGGCCCCCTCCTTCCGTATAGATTATCTATATATATACGTCCGTGTATGTCCTATACACAGTATCTATTTATATAAATGTACACTCATTTCTGGAACGAACCTCTCGGACAGAAGTTAAAGCCTCCTGCCGTCAGGTACCCGTAATTCAGTCTCCAAGGAGCAGGGTGGGAAGTGGGGAGTCCTGGGGGGCTACGTGCTAGCACTCACCCCCAGGCCCAAGGGGCCGCTTGGGTGGGAGGGGTGCCACGGGGCGGGGGGGCTTCCCTGCAGGCTCAGCTTCGGCACTTGGAGGGGCCTCGGTCCGAGCTGGGTGCTGGAGCTCGGCCAGCCCCCCAGTGCTCCCGGAGGGGGAGCCAGGGGGAGGGGCCCGGGAGGAGCCCCTCTACATTCTACATTCGGTCCCCCTGGTGCCGCCAGCACACGTGGCCAGGAGGTCATTGTACAGCAGGGTGGGCACCCCAGGGACCCCGCACCGGGGACCTCGAGACTCACACCCGCACGCGCGGACGCACACAGATGCGACGCCATCCGTCTGTCCACCTGACCCAGGTCTGAGGCCTGGGCCAGCAGGCCCCAGTGGGCGGCAGCGCACCACCAGCAGCACGGCGAGCCGGGGGTGCTCTCACATTGGTGGGGGCTCGGCCCGCAGGCCGGCGGCCCTTCACGTCCGCGGGCCCCCGCTGCCGGGAGGGGCTGGAGGCAGCAGGTCATGGGCGAACACGGAGTCGTCCCCCGAGGAGCTGGAGCTGGGGGTGTCCCGGCCGCCCGGCGAGTACTGCTCGAAGGGCACGGACAGGTCTAGGTACTCCTGCAGGAGGGCAGCTGTCAGGGCCGGCCCGTCCCCGCACCCCTGCCGGGCGGTGGGGAGGAGGGTGGGGGCCGGCACTCACGTCGGTGGACGTGACGGTGAGGATGCGGTCCAGGTCCTCCACCAGCTGCTTGAACGTGGGCCTCTGCGAGGGCACGGCGTGCCAGCACTCCCGCATGATCGTGTACCTGGCGGGCGCTCGGGTGAGGCTCCGGGCCCGCTCCCACCTCCCCCAGAAGCAGCCCCCCGCGGGGGCACCGAAGCCTCGCCCCCGGGGGCCAGCGGGCAGGCACACTCACAGGTCGTGTGTGCAGTTGGCCGGCTTGTCCATGCGGTGACCCTCCTTCAGCAGCTTGAAGAGCTCCTCCACGGGGATGCCGGGGTACGGCGAGCCCCCCAGCGTGAAGATCTCCCAGAGCAGGACCCCGAAGGACCAGCTGGCGGGGAGCACGGCACCATCAGCCTGCCCCACCGCCCGAGGCCCGCCGGCCCCGATACACCCCACCGGGGAGCAGGGGGGATGGGCCAGGATGGAGCCTCCGCCGGGGCCCTGCCCTGTGTCCCACGCAGCGCCCCCCGCCCCCCGTCCTCTGGCCCCAGCCACATACACATCGCTCTGGTGGGTGTAGACTCGGTCGAATAAGGCCTCAGGTGCCATCCACTTCACGGGCAGCCGGCCCTGGGAGGGCGAAAGGGGGGCATGTCGCCACCAGATGCCCCCCTGGTGCTCAGGCTGCCCACTCCGCACGCCCCGCCCCCCCAGCCAGGGCCACTCCACAGCCCCTCCCCCAGCCGGGCTCACGTTGGTGGTCTTCTTGTAGTAGTCAAGGTTGTGCACGTCACGGGCCAGGCCGAAGTCCGCAATCTTCATCACATTGTCCTCGGTCACCAGCACATTGCGGGCCGCCAGGTCCCTGTGGATGCACTGGGGCGGGGGAGGGGCAGGCAGGGCTGAGGCCCCCACCAGACACTGGCCACCCTCCTCCCGGCCGGCTGCCCCAGCCTCCTCCTGGACCCTGCACCCCAACACCCCCGCTCACCTTCTGCGAGGCCAGGTACCCCCCGCCCCGCCCCCGCTCACCTTCTGCGAGGCCAGGTACCCCCCGCCCCGCCCCCGCTCACCTTCTGCGAGGCCAGGTACCCCCCGCCCCGCCCCCGCTCACCTTCTGCGAGGCCAGGTACCCCCCGCCCCGCCCCCGCTCACCTTCTGCGAGGCCAGGTACTCCACCTTCTGCGAGGCCAGGTACCCCCCGCCCCGCCACCTTCTGCGAGGCCAGGTACCCCCCGCCCCGCCCCCGCTCACCTTCTGCGAGGCCAGGTACCCCCCGCCCCGCCCCCGCTCACCTTCTGCGAGGCCAGGTACTCCATGCCGCGCGCCACCTGGTAGGCACAGGACACCAGGTCCTTGCAGGTGAGCTGCTCCTCCGGCAGCTTGCAGGTGTCGAAGGAGTAGTCCATGCCCGGCGGCCTCCGCGCCCGCAGGTATTCCCGCAGGTTGCCCTTGGCCGCGTACTCCACCAGCACGTACAGGGGCCCTGAGGGCACAGGTGTCAGAGCAGGGCGCCCCCCCCCGCCCCGGCCGCCCCCCCGCGGCCCGCGGCGCCTACCGCCCTGCGTGCAGGCCCCCAGCAGGTTGATGATGTTCTTGTGCCTCCCGATCATCTTCATCATCTCCATCTCCGACACCAGGTCCGAGAGGTCCTTGTCCGTGGCGTCGTCTGCGCGGAGGGCGGGCGCGTCAGGCGCTGCTGCCCCGGCCCCGCCCCGGCTCCCCTTGCCGTGTCCTTCTCCCCCTCACCTTTCAGCATCTTCACCGCCACAGTGACAGGCTTGGCGGCCCGGTCCTTGTCGATGCCGATGGCTTCTGCCATGACCACCTGGCCAAAGCAGCCCTCCCCCAGAGGCTTGCCCAGGGTCAGCCTGGTGGGAAAAACAGAGGCAGTGGGCACCCCCACCAGCTCCAGGCCCGGTCCCAACGGTCTTTGAGCCCCAGCGCTGCCGCCTCCAGGAAGCCCCCCACCCCCACTTGCCCCCACAACTTTGCTCATAGGATAAAGGACACTGACCCTCCAGCCTCTCACCCCGCGGGGGGCCATCCAGACACAGCACTTTGCCCACACCTCAGGAGCACCTGGCCCTGGCCCAGCCTCCTCTGGCCCCGGCCCCACATCCGATCGTTGCCACGCTGTCAACGGTGTGGACTTCTGCCTGACTCTGATCTGAATCTGTGGTGCCCTCTCTGCCCCCAGGGGACTACACCCTGCATGTGACCCCACCCCTGCCCAGTCAGGGCCCCGGCCCCAGGCCCCAGGGCCGCGCCACCACCACTAACCGGGCCCTGGACAGCTCCCACTTGGGGTCGGCGGGCAGCTCCAGCTCAGAGACGTTGGCCAGCGCGGGACCCTCCCCAGAAGACAGCCGGGCGATCCGCACTAGCGGCGTGTTGGAGTTCATGGACGAGTTGGACTCCAAGGACACCTGCTTGGGTCGGCAGGGACAGGTTGGTGCCGAGGGGCTGACCCACGGGGGGAGGGGGGCAGGGCGGTCCCAGGGATGGCAAGGCTGTGGCTTCGCCTACTTGGGCAGGGCTGGTAAGGGGCGGGGAGGGGGTGTCCGACTTCCACTTGGTGCTAAATGAAGACAGAGCCTAAACGTTTTATACTCCCCGTGGGGACCGCGAAGGCCAGGGAGGGGGCGGCTCAGCTGCTACAGAGCCCCGCAACCCCAGAGAGGCCCCGGGCCTCACACACCACAGGGGGAACCCCTGAGCTCAGGAGCCCGGAGGAGCGGGCCCCAGGGGTGTCCGGGAGGCCAGGCGGCTCGGAACCCGGTAGCTACTTTCTGTTACCTGTCGCTTGAGTGGAAAGCGGGAGACCTTGTGCACGGTGGGGGAGCCCAGGCCCTTCTTCGGGGGACTGTGCAGGCGGCACAGTGTCACGGCGGCCACCACCAGGATGAAGAGGAGGAAGCCCACCCCGTAGCTGAGGACGCCTGCGTACACGCTGCCGGCCTCGCCGGCCTCCGCCAGCTCCTCCTGGGCTGCAAAAACACTGCCATTGCAGGCCTGACCCTGCCTCGAGGGAGCCCCCAGGGGCCCGGGCCACGGGCGCAGCAGGAGCGGGGATGAAGACGAGGGGCTCAGACCCCTGGTGGGGACGCTGAGGCCTCGGTGCCCCCGTCACTGAGGGTCTTGGTCAGAAACGTGGGGTCAGGAGGGACACACCCAGGAGAGCAAGAGCCCAGCGGAGCTAGCAGCGTTCACACCCGCCACCCGGGGTGACGCCAGAGCTGCCACACAGGCTGCCGGGGACTGAGCTGGGGACCGGGGTCGGGGGGCGGGGCCAGAGGGAGGCCCATCGGAGTCAAGACAGGGCCCGTGGCCTCTGTCCCCGCAGCAGCCCCCCGGGAGCGTGGCAGAGCACAGCGGCGGTGAGCCCGGCGTGCCCGCCTGTCCTTGGCAGCTCTGGTGTGACCCAAGCCAGCGACCCCGGGAGGACAGGGACAGAGCAAGCGGCAGCAGGAGCCGGTACCTGGCAGCACCACCAGCCACGCAGAGTGATGGGAAAACCCGATAGAATTGCCCGCCAGACACGTGTACTCCCCCGCGTCCTCAAAGGTGACATTGCGCAAAGACAGAACCTCTAGCTCCTCGTCGGTGCTGTTAGCGCCCGCCGTCTACAAAGAGAGAACAGAGCGCGATAGGCGAGCGCCAGCACCGGCCACGGGCACCACAGCCAGAGTCCACACGGCGACGGTCCAGCCGGGCTGCAAGGAAAACGCCGCCGCCACCACCGCCACCACCCCCGCGGCCGCGGCGCCACGGTCCTCCGCCTCGTGCGTCCACACAGAGCCCGGAGCCAGTCCCTCCACCGGCGAGTCCTCTGTCCCGGGTGAGCGCCAGGCGTGCGGCCAGCAGCGCTCCACGAACGCGGCATGCGGGGTCAGCGTGCGCACTGGGGTGGGGGCGGGCGGGCGGACAGGCGGACAGGCCAGCAGGAAGTGAGCAGGCAGTGGGGCCGGGGACGAGCAAGGGCGAGAGACAGACACACACAGACACACGCACGCACACGTGGGTCGGGGGGCAGAAGCTCACATGGGGAGCGGCCCCGACCGGGGCTGGAGGCCTTCTGGGGGAGCGTGTGGGGCACAGGCGGGGTCAGCACAGGCCGCGGGGGCTCGAAGCGGGCGGTCACAGTGGAGGCCAGAGGCACCGGCATTGCAGAGGTGGCTCCGGCTGGAGCGCCATGCGAGCCGCGGGGCGGGGGGCGAGCAGGACAGGGACGTGCAGGTGGGCGCACGGCCAGGGCGTCGGGAGCTGGAGCTCGGCGTGCCAGACAGCGCGGGACAGAGTCGTTACCTGCTTGGGGCCCGTGGACACGCAGCCAAAAGGCCTTCTCAGCCACGCCTATGAAATTGGAGGCTCGACAGAGGTACTGGCCTCCGTCGCGCTCGGACACATTGGCCAGGCGGAGGCGCGCGTCGGCCTCCACACTCTCACTGATCCAGGACTGCGGGGACAAGAGACGCAGCTCAGGCGTGCCCACGGCAGTGCGGCCGGGCCCAGGGCGGCCGTGCGGGAGCAGGCCGGGCGCAGACCCTGCTGTGGGGGGCGCCCTCGAGGCCCGGGGGCTCGGCCCGGCAGCCCACAGGAGGCGGTGGTGGACTGTGGTTCCACGGGAGGCGCCTTCCCCACGTCTGCCCGCTAAGGCCCGGGGTGCGGCCCCGGCAGGCACCCCTCAGAGAGGCCCTCCTGGCCTGGAAGTCGGCCTGACTGTCCCTGGGCCCCGGGCTGGGCCTGCCCTGACGCTGCCCAGCTCCTGGTGAGCACGCTCCCACGAGTGCAGAGAGAGCACCCGCCGGGGCCCCTCCGGTCAGCTACGGACCCCCGCTCTCAGCCCAAGCGCCTGCCCCCACCCCCACCGGCAGCCCACGTTTCCCTTTGGGCTGAGAGTGTCGCAACCATCCCAGCTCGGGCAGCCGCCGCCCCTGGGGCCGTGGGAACCAGGCGGAGGCTGAGGGAGGCGGGCGAGCAGCGAGCCGCGCTCCATGCCGCTGGCAGCCCAGTCGGGGCGGCGGGAGATCACTGCCTGCACCCGAGGCCCAGACTCCCGGGGAGGGCTCGGCCGCCACCTGCCTGCCCTGGGCCCCCGAGCTGGGGCCCGCCTCCAGGGCTCAGACCACCTCAGAGCAGACAGGGAAACTGAGGACTCACTGCGGGGGCGTGTGCTGCCCGGCTGACATGCTGGGACTCAGCCCAGACTCCCCAGCCAGCCCCCAGCCTGGCAGTGCTGGGCCCGCCCACCTCCCTTTACCGCAGTCCCCGGCCGCGGGGGGCCAGCAGGACCAGGCCCGGGGCCTGCGCCTGGCCGGCGGCAGTACCCACCTTGAGCACGGTGACGTAGGGGGTGCCGTCGGGCCCCACTTTGCTGCCATTCACCTCCACGTGCTTGAGCCACTGGATGTGGGGCTGCGCGTCGCTGTACACCTTGCAGTGAAACTCCACGTCGCTGCCCAGCACCGCCGTCTGGTTGGCCGGCAGCCCCGCCTGCAGGATGGGCCGGTGCGGAGAGCGCTCTGGGGGGCGGGGTGCACACGAGGCTCAGGGGCCGCCCCGGCCGGAGCCGCCCGCCCCCCGGCCCCGGGCCTCACCTAGCACGTCCAGGGTGTACGTCTGACGGATGCTGCCGAACTTGTTCTCCACAACGCACGTGTAGTTACCGCGGTCCGACGGCACCACGCTCTCCATGACCAGGCTCCACTGCTGGTGCCGCAGCTGCGGGCGGGCACGCGGGTGAGCGGGCGGCAGCCCAAGGCCCCCACCGGCCGGCGCCGCCCGCCGCCAGGCCCACCTTGATGCCCCCGATGCGGTGCTCCCCCCGGAACTCCTTGCCGTTCTTCAGCCAGGAGATGGACGGAGTGGGGTTGCCGGCGGCCGGGCAGCGGAACCGGACGGTGTTGGCGGCCGGCACAGCCAGCAGCTTCTTGTCCATCCGCTCGGGCCGCGTCCAGTAAGGGGCCCCTGCGGGCAGAGGGGCACATGAAGGCCGTAGCCAGGCTGTGAGCAGAGGCTCACCTGGCCCCCCCCTCGGAAGCTGCCCCACCACCTGGTTTCCCCTCCTGCACAGACACAGTTGGATTTTTGGGAGCTCCGGCTGGACAAGGCTCCCGATAACCCCAACACTGCCTCCCGGGACCCTCAAAGCCAAGCCACACGTCCCCACCTCCCCCTGTCCACTGCCCCGGGGCACCCACACCAGTCAAGAGGGTCCAAGAGTCCAGGATAATACACCCTGACCCGGGAGCCTTGAAGACACAAGGGTGTCTCCCAGGGGAGCCCCCACCCACCCAGGGATGTCCACGTGAGGCAAGCCCACTGAGGGGAGACCCGGCCAGCAGGGGAACCAGGTCAGCCCAGGTCACGGAGCGCCGCGGGCTGGACCGGCGGGGCCGGGGTCTGGAAGCACTTGACCAGGACGTGAGGCCCAGCCACCTGGAGAGCCCAGAGTCCTAAAGGCCAGGTGCCTGCCCCAACCTGAGACCAAGTCACCCTCTGTAGCACTCCAGGGTCTGCCGGGCATGGGCGGGGACATGGCATCTGGGAGGCTCCGCCCACTTCCTGGTGCTCAGGGCTGTCCCCACCCCCACCCTAAGTGGTTTCCATCCTTCTCTGGAGCTGAGGTGGGGACTGCATTCCTGCCGTGGGAGGGGGGCAAACACCCCCCCCACACAGGGAAGGGACACAGTGACCCCTCACCTCCCACCCCTGCCCTGCCACCTTCAACACAGCCACCTCGCGGAGAAGGGTGCTGAGGCCCAGGCAGGGGGCACTCCAGGGGCAGAGACTCTGGGGTGACCCAGGGAGCCCTCCCCCACAGGCCCAGACGACAGTGGCTGAGCACGGCTGGACGGGGCCCGTGGCGGGCAGCCCTGCAGGTGACCCCAGAGCCCCAGAGCCCACGGGGTTTGGGAGGAGGGCGGCCAGGGAGACCAGAAGCAGCTGGGCCTGGAGTTTGGCTCTGAACTTCCTGGCAGCCGAAGGAAAAAGGGAAAAGAGAAGAAACCCAGTGGCCCCTCAGCCTTCCTGCCTGTCTTGGAGCCCGTACCAAGGCGGGGCTGGCGTGAGCATCCCTGCGCCTGACTCCTCCCCGGCGTCCCCACCCGGCTCCGAGTCCCTGGCTGGTCCCTCCTCACCTCTTTGCCCACTAGACCCCACAGGGCCCCCACGTCTCTTGGCAGGGCAAACCTGGCTCCCTGAAAACAGCCCCCGGCTCCTAACCAGCTAGGACAGGCACGGGGGACCCACCACCCTCCCAGGGCGGGACACCCCCGGGGCTGCCGCCGGCAAGGCTACAGCACCCCCTTCGCGGCCACCACACACCCAGACCTGGTGTCCCGGCGCCCACGGCCACGGCCACCCTCCTCCCCCACCTCCCGGGCCCCCAACCCCTCCGTCAGTCCATTGGCCCCGCAGCAGCTCCCTGAGCCGCTGCTCCGCCGCACTCACGCCCGGGGGCCGCCTCGCCCGAGGCCACACCGGCCTCCTCACCACCCCTCAAGCCCCAGGCCTCACCTGCATCATGGTCCCCCCTCCCCCAAGCTGGGCCTTGCCCTGAGGAAGACCCACACTCGGCCTCACCCTGGGGAGGGGGTCTCCTACTTGCCCGTGAGCAGGAGGCCCCACTCCCACGGGATCGCCAGTTAGGAAGGCAGGGGCCCCGCCCTGACTTGCCCTGCACGCCCGGAGCCCGGGCCCACCTGTATCCTCAGCCTCGTCCTCTCCATCTTCGTCATCTCCGGAGGACGGAGCATCTGAAACGCAGGCAACAGAGCGTGTGGCCGTCTGACAGGCAGGCGTCTGCTGGGCGTGTCCCGAGCCTGCCGCGGGAGGCCACAGGGGCCCGCTCGGCGCCTCCCGTGGGGCACCCTCCCCTCTGCCAGCGGCCACCAAGCCCGGCAGCACGGGCACTACAGCCCCCCGGCGGGCAATCACCTGTCACACGCACGCGGAAGCGGCACAGCACGCGCTGAGTGAGCCGCTCCCGGCAGCTATAGGCGCCCGCGTCCTCCTGGGAGGCGTTCAGCACCTGGAGCCGCTGAGGCCCCACCAGGATGCGGTCCGAGGGCGCCAGCCCCACACCGTCCTTGACCCAGACGCTGGGCCCTGTGGGACCGCCGGCGGGCAAGTGGCAGCTCAGCTCCACGGTGTCCCCACTGCCGAAGACCAGCTGCTCCTGCGGGCTGGGCTCCAGTCCCGGGGCCTCTGTAGGCGACACGGATGACCCTAAGGCAGGCGGCCTCAGAGCGGGAGCACCGGGCACCGCGCCATGCCCCCCCACCGGCGGGCGGTGGAGGCCGGAGGCCAACACACCGGCACGAGGGAGGGGCCTGCGTGCAGGGGGCCCCGCAGGGGGCCGGGGGTGGGGTGGGGGTACCTTCAGCCTTGCCAACCGGCGTCCACCCAAGACCAGCCTAACCCAGACCACACGCATGTGAACGTAGGCATGGGGCACAGCGCACACCCATCAGGGCGTATGTACGGACACTGAAAATCCAACTTCAGGGTCACTGAGTGCTAGTCTTTTTTTTTTTTTAAGTTTATTTACTTATTTTGAGAGATCGAGAAAGGAAGAGAATCCCAAGCAGGCTCTGCCCTGCCAGCACGAAGCCGGATGAGGGGCTCAAACTCACCACTGTGACTTCACAGTTCACCTGAAATCAAGTCAGACGCTTAACCTACTGAGCCGCCCAGGTGCCCCCTCCCTGGATTTGTTTGTAACCATTTAGAAACGCACGCTCCGTCCTGAGCTCCCGGGCAGCGCCTACCACAGCTCTGGCCGAAGCAGAGGCTGGAGGCATGGATGATGGGCCGGGGACGGGGTGATTCACCCCAGGAGGTGGAGACCTACTCAATGCCCCCCATCTCGTTCTGACTTTGAAAGCAGCTCCAGGCCAAAGAGCAGACACTCGGCCGCACGAGAAGGGAGGGCTGGTCAGGGCGGGGGCTCTCTGGGATGCATGACTACTGCGACCCGGCCGGAGAGAGGTGCCCTGTGCGTGACCTACACCCCAGGACACTAAACACGCAGGAGAGAAAGGTCGTGAATATAGATAGGATACTACGTTTGGCCAGCGGTGTCTCACAGGCCCAGGGGGGAAGGGGACCTAGGACCCCCCATTTCACAGATGAGGACACGAGCTGGGGGAGGTGGGAAGTTGTCCAGACTGAGCCAGTGAGCAGGCCAGAGCAGGGGTGCTTACTGAGGCGCCCTGGGCCACCTCACCGTGCACACGCCACGCTGGGGTAGAGGAAGGAGCCTTCCCAAGGGTGGATGTCTATCGGTGAGCCCCGGGGTCCTGCCCCGTGGCCCCGCGGCTGCCCAGCTCTCAAGGGGCCAAGGTCTCACATCCAGGGACACACCACTGGCGGGGCTGACGATCGCCCCCAGGCCTCCCTGCCAGGGCCAGACAATGACCGGCGGGCAGCCTGGGCTTGGGGCCCGGGACAGGGGTGGGTGGTCCCAGTGCCCAGGCCTCCTTCCCTAGACCCAGCTCGGTCAGTTACATCGTCACTTGTCATTCTGCCGACGCATGGCCTAGATTCGAGGGCCCAGCTGCCCGCTGCAGCCACACCAGCCCCTGACTCCCTGGACAATCCCAATTCTGCCCACATACTCCAGGTGGCCGCACCAGCACTGTCCCCACCAGGAGGGTCTCTCAAGCATCCCTGGGCCTGCGTCCCCAAGGGCCCCACAGTCAGAGGCCTCCTGACCTGACCTCCAGCCCTGCAGTCCGGCCACTGTGCCCTGTGGGGACCACCCAGTACTGGGAGCCGACCGAGGCCCCCCAGAAGGCGGAGAACAGGCTGGTCATGGCAGCCTCAGCCCCAGGCCCCGGCCCAAGGGCAACAGTGGCTGGTTCCGCTTTGGTCTGGGCAGCGTCAGCAGGTCAAGTCATCCACACAGTATTCACTTCAACCGGGTCCAGCGTGGGATTGAGGGGGCACAGAGCAGCCCCCAGACCAGCCATACCTGGCAGCCATCTCCTGGTGGGCGGAGGGAGGTGGGGGTACCGGACGCCCCTGGACCAGGGCAGACACTGGCACCAGTCTCTGCCTCTGGTAGATCTGATCCACCAGGCCCACCCTGAGCCCTGGGAGACCCTGGGGATGACCCAGGGATGGCTGAGTGGGTGGGGTTAGGCAGGGAGACCCCAGGTGATGGGCGCGAGCAGACGCTAAAACAGTCGCGGTCAGGCCCTACTGGTGTAGCACCAGGGGCACGTGATACTCGGCCCCACCCCCGCAGCAGCCCCGGGAAGGGATCTTCCCCGATCAACAGAAGGGGGCTCTTGGGCACACACGCTCTAGAGGACGAAAGTCCCGTGTGCCACAGCAGGTGCCCAGATGCCACGGAGAGGGGTGAACACAGGTGGAAGGTCTGGCTCTGTGGGTCCCACAGCGCCTGCTCCCGGCCACCACCCCCACCTCAGCGAGGGCCACATGCCAGAGGCAGACCATAGGCACAGCCCAAGGGGCAGTGTCCTGGAAGGGCCCAGCCGGGCCTGCAGGCATGCCTCCCGGTCACCATGTCCTCCTGACCCTGTTACTCACTGGTCCCGTACCTCGATTTCCCCCACTGTGGCACAGGGCAAAAATCCCACCCGCAGGCCACCGCGCGGTTTACAGAGCTGCAGGGTTCGAGGGTCGGGCTGGGAGCGGCTTCCAGGCTGCAGCCGGAGTCCAGCCTCCCCCAGTGGGTGGGGAGTGTGCAGGGGTCCTCAGAAGGGCGTTCAGGGCGACCCCAGAGAACACCCATCAAATGCAGACTGGATTCAAAGGAACCACTGGGAGCTGGCAGCTCCTGAGGGACTTGGGTCTGGAGTGGAATGAGGAACACAGGCTTCTGGTTCCGGATGTGCGGCGAAGCTTTCCACTGCTCTCCCGGGTACGGGGACGTGCTGCCAGGGCCGTGCTTTAAACCAGCCCAAGAGGGGCGCGCAGGGGAGGGCTCAGGCCGTTAAGTGTCCGACTCTTGGCTTCAGCTCAGGTCATGATCCCATGGTTCCTGAGATCGGATCCAGCCCGGGTCAGGCTGGGCTCCGTGATGACAGTGCAGAGACTGCTTGGGATTCTCTCTCTCTTTCTCTCTCTCTCTTCCCCTCCCTCCCTCTGTCTCCCAACTAAATAAATATTTAAAAAAATAAAAACAAAGGAGAGATGTCTCAAAGGGACCTCAAGTCAAAGGAGAAGATCTGATCTTCCAAGCTCCCCACCTGGAAACTTTCTGAAAAGTTTCATAACGACGTTAGGGGAAGGGGGGGCGGGTCTGGAGGCCCAGCAAGCTAACTCGGGCTTACAGGATTATCCTGCCTAACCTTCCCAGAGCCTTGCGATACCGGCCTCACACACAGGTGAGGACCCGGCAGGACCTGGAGTCAGCGAGCCCCCTCCCATCCAGAAGAGACCACACACGGCTTCCTCGCAGGTGAACGGCTCAGGCAGCCTGTGCCTGCGGGAACTCCCGCTGCCCTGGAGTTTCAATCGTGAACCCGGGCACAGCCAGGCCCCAGGTCAGTCCGGAGGAAGACCTGAGGCCCTGCAGGCTGGGTGCTCCTCAGCTCAGGGCAGGGGCTGAGGCCAGAAGTCCAGCCTGTGGCTCAGCCGGGTTAATGAACCACCCAGAGGCCCGCAGGGCTCAAAGTCCAGCCCTGATGAAGAGGTGGGGGAGGCTGCGCCAGTGCTTTTCTGGGAAATGCCCTGTGCCCTCAAGAGAGCCCTCCTGGTTGCGTGGGCTCAGACTGCTGGGCATGTGGTGCGTCCCCCCCATCAACCCCCACGAGCAGGCCCCTCACGTGGTCCCGTGTGGACATGAAGGCTGCCCAGGTCAGCCCAGGGACCCACACCTTCCCCACCTTGACCCCAACCAACTCTGGCATTTTAATTTATGTCTCCTGGAAAGTGTCAACTGGAACCTCTAAATTTCACAAAGTCTTTGTATTTCTACGGCCCGGTCTATCTCCTTAAAGAAGGGGTTTAAGTGTGCTGAGTATCCACTCAGTGCCTGTCTTCCCGGCTCTACTTCGGGGATACAGGGTGGGGGGGTGCGCGCGTACCGATGCTCTGGTGGAGAGAAAGGCCCTGTGCCTCCCGCCTGCGCCCCTGGGGTCCCTCCTGCTGCTGTGCCCCAGGCCTGCATCCAGTGGGAGCACCACAGGCTTTGCGGCCCGGGACCGGCCTCCCGGGGGCTGCCAGTTCCCAGAGGGAGCCCGCCCCCCACTCCCAGGCCTAGGCCCCGCACGCCGCAGGGGGTCCCGGCGAGGGCCCGGAGCCCCGCCCGCCGCCCCCTCCTCGGGGCTAGTTGACATTCCTTGGCCGTAGGGAGTAATATCTTTATCTGAATGCGAATGCTAATTCGGGGCTCCCCCCGCGACCGCCTATTCGGCGCCCCTGGAAGCTGGGGCCGCCTGAGCAGGCGCTAAAAGCGCGCGCTGACCTCGCGACGGCCTCTGTCACGCCGCTGAATGACACACACATTCAAGCGCCGGGCCCACTTCATTCATAAAAAAATGACATTGTTCCGGGAGGCTGCAGCCGCCGCCGAGCAGGGGGCGCGGGGGCGCGGGGCGGGGCGGGCCGCCATCTGCCTGCGCCCCGCCGCCGCCGCCTCCCTGGCACGGCGCGCCCGCCGCTCAGCTCACACCTCCCCGCGAGGCCGCCGCGGCCGCCATCAATGCGCGGTCTGTGGCCGCGCCGGGTACAAAGGAGCGGCTGTTCGGGGCTCGCTCGGGTGGGGCGTGAGCTCACCGGGAGAGGGCCTCCCTCCGCGCGGCCGCCGGCACCGAGCGGGGTGCGCACGCCCCGGGGCCCGCGGCCGCCGCCCCCGCACGCCGACCCCTCGCCGGGCGCCCCGGGAGCAGCGAGGCGCGCGCGGGGCTGCGGCTCTAGAGACGCCCCGCGGGGCCGCGCGCGCCGCACCTCGAGGGCCGCGGCGCGTGTGCTGGGCGGGGCCTGGGGCGCCGCCGCCCTCCGCTCCGCTCCGCTCGCCGACCCCCGACGTGCCCCGGACGCGGGCCGCCCGCCGGCGTCCGCGGCTCCCCGTCCCTCGGACAGCGGCCAAGGCGGTCGTGGCGTGCCCTGCGGGGCAGGGGAGCGGGGCAGGGAGCGGAGGCAGCAGGCGCCGTGGCCTCGCCACGCGGCCCGCGGGGGGCGCGCTCTCACACCCTCCCTCCGAAGTGCGGTCCCCCGCGGCCACGAACCCGGACGGAGGCGGGCTGGGGCTGCCGCCCGACGACGGGAACTTGCCGTCAGGGGGAACCCGCAGAACAACAATGGGAATCGCGGAAACGCAGCCCCCGCGCGCTCCCGGTGATGCCTGGGGGCACGCTGCGCCCCACGGGGAACCGCGGGGGGCGGTGGCCGCGGACGCCACGGTCGCGCCCAGCTGCCCGCCGCGGCCTCGTCCTTGGGTGGGAGACCTGAGGCCCCAGGGGCCCCACAAACTGCCGCGCCAGCTCTGGCCCGGATCCCGGGGAGGGAGGGCGGCAGGAACCCCAACACGGGTCCTCAGGGCCAGCCCAGGGCGCACCCTCGGGCCCACTCAGACCCGGCGGTCTCCACCCCACCCAGGGGCCCGTTCTTGGGCCCCGACGCCCCTCGCCGGGACCCGTCGGGTCCTTCCGTACCTGCCGCTCTCCGCACGACGCGCTGCTCCATGCCTGGGGGCCCCGAGGCGGCGCCGGTCACTACCGCCACGGCCACGCAGAACGCGAGGGCGCGAGCCGGGACGCCCATGGTGGGGGCGGGGGCTACGTCGTTCTCAGGCGGCGCGCGCGGGAGTGCTGCCCCCCATGGCCCCGCTGCGGCGGCGGCGGGGGTCTGCGGGAGGAGGCGGGCAGCTCGTTACCCCGGAGCAGCCGGGGCGCACGGGGGCGGAAGCGCGGTGGCTGGGCTCCTGCGCCCCGGCTCCTCCGACCCCCGGCCACCCCGCCCGCGCCGCCGCCGCCGCCCAGGGCTCGCGGGCTGCCTGGCGCCGGCCGCTCCTCCCCGCCGCGGTCCCTCCCTTCCTCCCCCTTCCCTCCCTGACTTCTGCAGAGCCCTCCCAGGGCGGCGGCGGCGGCGGCGAACTTTCCGGAGCGGAAGCCCGCGCCCCGGCCGGGCCCCGCCGCAGACACCGCTCGGGACGTGCGCCCGCCGCGCGCTCCGGCCTCGCCGCGCGCCCGCCTCGGCCCCTCCGCGCCCGCGCCCCGACCTGGCGGCCGCTGGCGCCCACTCGCCGCGCGTGGCTCTTGCTCCGGCTCCCGGCCCGCCGGCCCGCCGCCTGCGCCCCGCGCCCCCAGCGTCGGCTCGCCGGTGCGTCCGTGCGCCCGGCGGAGCAGGACTGCGCGGCGCCAGCCGTCCGCACCGCCGCCACCGCGCACTGAGCCCGGGCGGCCGGGCGCGCGGCAGCCAGTGGGGGGGGCCCGCGGCCACGCGCCCCGGCCACGCCCCGGCCCGGCCACGCCCGCCCGGACTCGCCGGGCGCGGGACACGCCCCTCCCCTGGGGCAGCTCGGAGGCGGGGGCCGCGGTCCTGCCCCCGCCCGCGGAGGGATTAGAGGGGGAGCGGGGCCGGGCGGGGGCCGGGCGGGGCGCCGGGCGGTCTCGGAGGGCGTGGGAGCGGGGCCGGACGCGCGGGGCCCCGCATCGCCCCAGCGGGCCCCGCGAGCGCGCAGAGGGGCCGAGCGCGGACCCCTAGCAGCGCAGCGCGCGGTCCCGGTTGCCACCCTGCTGCCCATCGGGGCCTCAGGCCACGGAACGCGGGGACGTAAGAGGGCGTCGCGGTAGGTGAAGCCCGTCCGAGAGGCTTCACGCAGAGGGAGCCGCTCACGCTGAACCCTGCGGCGTGAACAGCCGGCCCTCGGGTGGACAAGCACAGAACAGCACCGAACCGGGCGGAACCGCGTGCGCAAAAGCCTGGGAGTGGGGGTCAGCTCGGCCTGCTGGCCTGGCGCTGAGACACGGGGGGCTGCATCCCGGAAGCTGTGGTCTCGCTCCTGCTCTTACGAGGGGCCTGTGGTACACTTGTAGCTAAGCTGCCTGAGTTTCCTGCCAAGGGGATCCTCACCCCCGACCCCCAGAAGGAAATAAGTTTAGAGATTGGGTGCTTGCCAGGCATCCGAAAGGAGAGCCCGGGCTGGGGGGCCTCACTTAGGGACACCAGGACTAGGGCTCTGAGCAGGGGTGAGGGTAGCTGGTGTCCAGCGCTGGGCAAGCTCCTTGCTCACTGTTGGTGGGACAGGTTAGGGTTAGGGTAGGGTTAGGGTTGGGGTTGGGGTAGAGGTCAGGGTTAGGGGTCAGGGTTAGGGGTTGTGGTTAAGGCTGGTTAGGGGTTAGGGTAGGGTCAGGGTTAGGGGGTCGGGGTTGGGGTTGGGGTTAGGGTTGGTTAGGGGTTAGGGTAGGGTCAGGGTTAGGGGTCGGGGTTGGGGGGTTGGGGTTAGGGTTGGTTAGGGGTTAGGGTAGGGTCAGGGTTAGGTCGGTTGGGGGTTGGGGATGGGTTGGTTAGGGAGTTAGGGTAGGGTCAGGGTTAGGGGTTGTGGTTAGGGTTGGTTAGGGGTTAGGGTAGGGTCAGGGTTAGGGGTTAGGGGTTGGGATTAGGGTTGGTTAAGGGTTAGGGTAGGGTCAAAGTTAGGGGTTGGGGTTGGGGGTTGGGGTTAGGGTTGGTTAGGGGCTGGGGTTACGGTGGGGCTTGGGTAGGGTTAGGGGTCGGGGTTGGGGTAGGATTAGGGTTTAGGTTAGCTGAGCTGGAGAGCACCCAGGGTGACTGTGGTGTCTGTGCCCACCTTCTCAAGGAGGAGGGCACTTACACTTGTGCACACCTAGAGTGGCTGTGGCCCACAGATGCCTGAGAGGAGTGCGGAGGGACCCTGGGCATGGCTGCGCCGTGGCCCCCGCCAACTGTCTCTGGACCACCTGGCTCCTGCTTCTTTTACTTGGTTTGATCCTCAGGAAAATGGCCCAGCACAGCCCCTTTATCCCTGGCTTATTGCACCGCCCCCCAACTTCAGGTACCGCCTGTGCTTTGTAGAGGCCGATCTAGAGACACCCCTGCCTCTGAGGCCAGACCTGAGGGCCCTAGAAAGACCCTGCTCCCAGGAGCCCTGATGTGTGCTTCCCTCTGTGCCTACCATCTCTGCCGTGTGCTGCCCTGTTGCCTGTTCTGTTCACGCCTGTGCCCCCTGCTGAACCCCAGCAGGGCCGTCACACCCCTGCAGTGCACAGCCCCCGGCCACCCCGTCTACGTCTTCTCCTGCGTGACCATCCCAGGTCTGATCTACTATTGTGCTCTGATGTATAAACCAGCTATTTAATCAGTGACTTAACACACCAGGGTGGGTGTGGGGTGACGGTCCCCTTTGCCCTCTTCCTCTGTGTGGCCTGGATTGCGTTTGTCCTCTCGATTCTTTTCTGGACAGACCCGGGTGGCGGTGCTGGAGTCCCCTCAGACTGAGGCAGGGAGGAAGGAGCAGCAGCGGGCACCTGGGGGCCGGCGTCCCCGGGGACCTCCCCAGGCCCGGGAAAGGCTCTGTAGTGTTCCTTGCCGTGGGCTCACAGGACAGTGCCCACGCACGGGTCCCTCCTGGGCCCCTGCATCCCCGGGCCTCTGAGAGGTGAGCATCTGTCCATCGTCCTGCGAGTGGCTTTCTGCTTTCTGCCTCCCAAGAATGTGTCGTTAGCAGAAGTGCCCATAGGGGGTTGCCCGTCTGCGTTAGCTGTTCCCTGGCGTCCCCTCTGTCCGTCCCCGCAAGCCTGACCCCCGCGCGGCGTGGCCGGCCCGCCCTCCCCGGCTTCTGCGTGGGTCTGGCCACTGGGCCCCACTGGCAAGAGGAGAGGTCGCTGGGGGACGAGGCCCTTGCTCTTCTGCCCTGCCCCTCCCCCTCAGGCCTGCGGGAAGGGGGGTGCCCCCCTCTTCTTCCAGCACCAGGCCTGGGTTGGCCCCTGGGTGCCTCACACTCTGTGTTCCTTTCCTAAGGCTGCTGCAACAAATCACCACAGTCCGGTTGGCCGAAATTTAGTTTCTCCCCGTCCAGGAGGCCAGAAGTCTGAGATCAAGGTGTGGCCGGGGCCCTGCTGCCTCGAAGCTCCAGGGATGGGCCCCTCCTGCCCCCTCCTGCCCCCTCCTGCCCCCTCCTGCCCCCTCCTGCCCCTTCCTGCCGCAGGAGGCTCCAGCTGCTCCGGGGCCCTGGGGCCGAGTCCCTGCCCCCCAGTCACACGGGCTTTTCCCTTCCGTCTCTTCCAGGAATACTTCCTGTTGGACGTAGGACCCACTCAGATAAGCCAAGATCATCCCAAGAGCTTACTTTAACGACACCACAGAGACTAAGGCCACATTCCCAGTTTCCGGGGTTCAGGATGCGGACTTGCCTCGGATTCTGCCCTCCACGCTCCCCGTGGCGGCTGGTTCCTTTGGTGGCACCCACAGCCTGCAGGGGCCCCTTCTTTATGGCCTCTCCTAATGTCTGGTGGCATTTAGGTCAAAGAAGAGGTTCTGTGGCTCTCGGCTGGTTCTGCCAAATTGCTTCCAAAAGGTCCAGGCACGGCGGCTGCCGGCACAGAGGACTCATCTGAGCGGCCCACCCTTGCCTCCAGAGGAGGGCGTTGCTTGAAGGCATTTTTCATTGTTATTGAAAAATAATTGTATTGTTCACAATTGTTCTTTACAAGTCCCCGTGTTCGCAGGGCCTTCCCTTGACACTGTCCGGGCCTGTTACTCACACGCTGTGTGCGCCCCTTTCCCGAGTTCTCGGCAACCCTTGCGAAAAGTAGCCGTCACAGCCACTGTGCATCGAGGCCCACGTGGTGGAGGATTTGCCCAGAGGCGCCTCGCAGTCCCCCCCCCGCCCCCCAGGCCCTCTGGGCGCGTCAGGCAGGCCAGCAGGTGCGAGGAGGGTGGGGAGCCCGCCGGAGTCGGCGTGGTGGTGGTAGAAGTTCCGGCCCGCTAGTCTCCCTTTGGTGTTTATACCCCACCCCGCTCCCCTACGCAGCCCCCCGTCTCCCCCCCACGGGGCCCCCCAGGGCAGGTGAGTGGAGGAGGCCTCTGGCAAGAGTGGCGGGCTGACGCGCGGCGCGGCCCGGTCAGTGACTCAGAGCTGGGCGGCCCGGCTTGCTGGGACCTGTGCAGGCGTGAGCGAAGAGCGGTGCTGCAGGAGCGGGCGCCGGGCTGCGGGGCACCTGCCCGGGTGGAGGGACGGGCCCCTCGGCCCCTCCTCCTGCCCGCAGAATGCTCCCGGTGGGGCCTGGAATCCACATCCCGCCTGCCATGCAAGCTGCCCGGCCTCCGTGGCAGCTGATGGACGCGCACCAGGGCCTGGAACCCAGGGCAGCGAGGGCCCCTGCTCAGAGCCTCCTAGTGCCTGGCGCAGGGGTGCGGCTGCTGCTGGCAGCTTCTCTCGGCCCTGCCCCAAAGCCCAGTGCTGCAGTGGGAGAAACCGAGGCCCCAAGGGAACTTTAATTCTCGGCCCCGTACACCTTCTCTGGGGGACCTCCAGGCAGGCTGCTTGATCCCCCCTGGGAGCTCCCCATCTCCTAACACCCATCCCTGCCCGTTTGGAAGCCATTGGTTCCCGTGCGGGCCCCAGGGACGGGCAGGCTACCAAGGGTGGAGGAGGAGGTGCTGAGCTGGGCCGGGCTGGCCTCCGTCCACCAAAGAAGGAAGAACAGATTTGAGAGAGGCCACAGCTGCTATGGATCATGGGTAATCTCTGCCTTTTCAATTTGCACTCAGAAAATTTGAGGAGGATTAAAATAAAAAGCACAACTGGGGGCGCCTGGGTGGCTTAGTCGGTTAAGCGTCCGACTTTCGCTTAGGTCATGATCTCGCGGTTCGTGGGTTCGAGCCCCGCGTCGGGCTCTGTGCTGACAGCTCAGAGCCTGGAGCTGCTTCAGATTCCGTGTCTCCCTCTCTCTCTGCCCCTCCCCTGCTCACGCTGTCTCTCTCTCTCTCTCTCTCAGAAATAATTAAAAACATTTTTAAAAAAAAGCACAATTGATTTGTTCATGATAACAGAAATGGGGCTTTAAAGAACATGGAGAAGAGAATATATTCCAAAACCCATGGGCTGACACTATTTACTGTAACAGATCCTTAATTTTAGCTCTGAGCTTCCTGGCAGGCTGAGCAAAGAGGGCAACACCCCAATCACGTGCCGCTGGGAGCCTGTCTTCTGGGATGTGCTGAAGCAGCCCCGGTCCAGACATTCTGGCCTCTGTACCCCTTGGCTTGTTCAGGCCGCTAGACCTCAAATCCCGACTTTAGGTTTGGAAAGTGGGGTTGTTACCAGATGAGCAAGCCTGGAGACCAGGGCTGTCTGTAGATGCAGGAAGCAGTGGCAGGGAAGGGAGGAGGGAGAGACAAAGGCTCAAGCTTCCACTGGGCTCCCACCCAGGCTGGGGGTGAGGGGCCCCCAGCTCCCCATGGGAGCCCTGGCACAACCCCGGGGCCAGGAGGGAGCTGGTGTGGGCGGAGGGTCTGGCTGGGGGGGGGGCCTGGGGGGTGCCGGGCACTAGGGCCCTTGGAGGGGTGGCCAGAGCCGGCCCAGGAGCGGTTAAGGCCTCTGCAGCTCCTGGGGCTGGCGGGGGCCAGGTCGGTAGCCGCGGAGCAGCTCAGAAATCTATTTTTCTAAGCACTTGGCATTCGCCTGAACCCTCAAGTGTATTTTCCCTAAGTTTTATTTTTTCTTTGACCCCAAACTCTGGTAAATTTAAGGGAAATTTAATTATGGTGTTTTGGGTCCATTTACACTTAAACCTTCTCAGCATTTTTTCCAAGACCCTTTTGGAGTTCAGCACGTCTTGGGAGCCTTCTAAATGAGCGTTTTTATTATTATTATTTTTTGAAAAGGCTTCACCCCCCCCTCCAGCCCCCCAACACCAGCCTTCCTGTCAAGAATAAACAAGCCCGGCTAGCAGGCTCCCGCTGAATTAGGAATCCAGGCCTCAGGGGCCGCTGCGCCAGCCCCACGTCACACCCCCTCCCTCCTGGGCGGCCTCCACCCTGCCCCATGCAAGGCCCCTCCTCTGGGTCCTGCTGGCCCGAGTCACCTGCTCTAGGAAGCCCTGTGAGCCCTGTCCGGAGCCTCAGCCAGAGTCCCTCGTCGGGGCCTCTCTCCCTGGCCCCCTCGCTGGCTCTGCACAGGTCACCCGTGGACAAACCTCAGCCACACTTCCAGCCAGAGCCAGCGAGGTCAGAGCAGCCGGCTGGGTCCAGTGGGCAGGGGACGCCTTAACCTCTGCCGGCTGGAGGCCAGAGTTGCTGTCTAGCCCAGGCTGGGGCCAAGGGAACCCCCCAGAACTCGAGGAGCAGCAGCCTGCATCCTGTGGGAACACCAGGACTTAAGCTGGTGGCGATGGCGGCTCTGACAAACGACCTCACACCTGCTCCTCCTCCGCACTTGACGGGGGGTAAACTGAGGCACAGAAGCACGATGGCGTGGTCTGCCCAGGTGCACAGCGGCCTGAGGAGATTTGCGCTGAGCTTGGGAAGGGTGAGGTGTTCTCTGCAGCATTTAGGGAGTCCGTGGGGCAGGCCAGTTCCCCCTCACCCAGCACCCAGCAGCTGGAGGGAGGGCCCACCCCCACCCCCCACCCCGCCCCCAGGCCCTTCCCCCAGATGCTGGCACGCAGGGCTGCAGGGAGCTAATTGGAGGAGGCAGCTGTTTGCAGAGTGAACTTGCCGAGGCTGAGCAGAGGCTGCTGGCGCGCCAGGCAGCTGCTGTCAGGAGCCCTGTTCTTACTCACCCCAGCCGGACGCAGGCCCCCCAGGAGCCGCCCCTGCCAGGCCTCCCACCCCGGAGAATGTAACAGGGGGGCATGGCCGCCGCTCCAGGCTTCCCCAGTGGCCCGCTCAGTCCCGGAGCCCTGGTTGAGCTGACACTTGGCCCAGGATAGGCTGCGGGGTGAAAGGTCAAAGCCTGGTGCCTGGGGCAGAGTCCCGGATCTGCTGCCCGGTGCTTTGGTCTCGGGCAAGGGCCTTGTCTCCCAGGCGTAAAGGGGCTGTGACAGCAGCTGGGTGGAGGGTGGTCAGAAAGAAGGCGGCCGCCCTGGGGAAGCGCGGGGAAGGGCTACCTGTGGGGGTCCTGGGCTTCCTAGCGAAGAGGGCCTGGCTCTGGGGATTCTGGGAGAAAAAGCCGCGGTGACCTCTGCTGGCCCAGGGCCCGATGGCAGAGTGCCCCCACCCTCTCCACCCATCGGGGGCTTCTCCCCAAACCCAGCTGCTGGAACTTTAAGGAGAAAGGAAGCTATCGTTCACGTGGGGGGCTGTCAGCCGGTGCCCGGATATTGGGGCAGGGGTGAGTGCTGGGTGCCTGCTGAACACAGGGGAGCACCTCACGAGGTCCAGATCTCAATAGCTCCTTGCTCGGGGTGCTCCCACTCCGGGGCTCTCCCAGAGTGGGGGTGCCGTCACCATGCAGCTCCCAGTCCCAGGTCGCTCCTCTGCCCAGTGGGCCTGCCCTCCCAGTGGGCCCTGATGAGCGGTGAGCCTGAGGGCCACCTCTGCCCGTGCTCACCAACTCTTCCGGGTCCTGGGAGGCCCCGGGGCGAGGCGGGGTCTGCAGCCCCCTAATAGAGATGTCTTTGTGGGGCCTCCCAAAGCCTCCCTGCCCTGACACGCCTGCCTGCCTTCCCCATGGCCCAGGGCTTCTGACAACTTTATTGTCCAGCTGGCCTGCCCTGCATGGACCGGGAGCGTGGTTGGGAGAGGCCCCTGGGCGCGGGGGACAGCTGGCCACCCCCCAGGCAGAGGGTAGCCGTCATGGGGAGGGTGCCTGGGCCGCGTGCCACCGTCTCACACAGAGCAGTGTCCACACCTGTGCTCACGCTGCGGTATAACTCAGGTCAGATGGGGCTGCTCGAGGGGCCACAGTGGGGGGCGGCTTCATGGGGGGGCAGGTTCAGGGTGAAAGCAATGGGGAGCCAGGCCTGGCTGGCTGGTGTCAGCCAGGCCTGGAGGTGTCCCCTCCCGGGCCAGTGGGGCCAGATACAGCCAGGCCGGGGCTGCGGCCAGTTCCCAGGGGGAGGGGCTGCGTTCGGGCTCAGGACCCTGCCCCAGCCCCCCACCGAGCCTGCCCAGAGATCCAGTGGCGTTTGGGCTGGCGTCTGCCCGGAGCCCCGTGGGTGGGGGCAGGGCGCCCTGGAGAGGACGGCTCGGCCGGGGCCTGTGGCTCCCAGGTCTCGGTTATCTCGGGACAGGGGGTCTGTGTTGCCTCAGTGCAGATCAAAGGGGCTTATCAGGCGAGGGCTCCCTTCCCACGGCCACCCTTCCGCACACCCTCCCCGCCTCCTCCCGTGGCAGTGCTCCCGCAGCCTCCCTGCCCTTCGGGACCCTCCCTCTCACCCCTCCTCTGGGACAGCTCCTGAGGCCTTCCTGGCCCCGTGGCTCCCTGGGCTCAGCCCCAAGTCCATGACCTCCCCGGATCCTGGTCTCCAGCTGGGCTATGACTGACTTCAGGGAAGCGGAGGCCCTCCGTCAGGTCAGCAGCGCAGGGCCGCAGGGCGTGGTCCTCAGGTGACGTATGGGCGCGTCCCGAGGTAGGAGGGGAGGTGGGCAGGCCCCAGGGGGCCCAGAGCCCTCGGACGGGGCACCTCCGGATACACCTTTGAGCACATGCGCGCGGACCCCCACGCAAGCCCATGTCTGCACACGTGTCCCCGGGAGCCGCCTGCACCTCAGCCCTAAGCGCATGGAGCTAGCCGGCTGCCTCCGACAAGATGCCACGGGCCCTGGGCTCCCACGTTGCTGGTGAGGAGCTCCGTGGGCCTCCACCGCCAGTGCTGCCTGCCGGGCCGGGCCCGGAAAACTGGGTCAGAGCAAGGCTGGGCAGGCTCCGCACACCTGCCCAAGCACACACCCAGGGAAGGCAGGGGCCCCAGGTCCCAGCACACCTGGGCCCAGGCCAAGCCCGGTGCACACGTTTCCACGTGTGTGCATCTGCGCTCACGTGTTCGTGTCTGGGAGGCATGAGCGGGTCGGAGGCCTCGGGTGACGCCCTCTGCTTGGGCTTCGGGGTGGCCCCCACTTCCAGCCCCACGGGGACGCGACTTGGCTGAGGACAGCCTTTGGCTAGTGCAGACCCCAGGCTAGCCCACAAGCGCCTGGTGGCCGGGCGATCCTGACCAAGCCCGGCCAGCTCAGGAAAGGCTCCCTCTTTCAGCCCCTTGGGTCTTTGAGGCTAAGGAGATGAAGGACCTCAGGGAGACAGATGAGGAATCTACTTCGATTCAGAGACAATAGTCCCCTGTCCCAGGGACACACAGCACGTGGAGAGCAGCCCCTCCCCCTAGGCGTGCGTCTGGTTGCGCCTTTCCGGGGCATGGAGGGTCTCTGTTAGCTGCCCTCCCAGCCACCCTGCCCCTGATGTGCCCTGACCATGTCCCTTCCTTCCCTCAGCAGCTTCTGAGAACTTTCCAGGGGTTCAGTGAGCTCTGTCCCGCATGGCTTGTGCTCAAGGTGTATCTCCGGGTGCTGGGGGCCTGCAGCGTCGTGGGACCTCGGGGTGAGCTCCAGGTCCCCACAGCCTGAGGCCCAGCCCACAGAGGGGGTGGGTACAGAGGAGGAAGGGCCACCAGCCGCCCCTGCCACCCCCCGACCCATGCATGGGCCGCTTCCTGCCTTCACCGCCCAGAGTGGTTGGGGGACAGATTCAGCGCGCCGGCCAGAAGGGCGGGACCATTCACACGCTGTCCTGAGCTGGCGGCCCGTCCCCCGGTCCTGGGCTGGCCCCTCCTCGCTGCCCCTGTCCTGCCGAGGGCTAGCGGGAGCAGCAGACCCCTGCAACCAAGAGCTGGTGGGGCCTCGGAGGTTCCCTCATTCCCACGTCCCCACGCTGCCCTCGCCGTGTCCCGCTCATGCGCGCGCGCACGCACACACGGCCCAGACGACATGTTCTCCGTGTAAAGAGCTTAAGGGATTCAGGACTGTGCGCTACTGTGCAGCTCACAGAACTGGTGGTGCCAGAAATCTGGCTGGTCGGGCAGGTGGGGACTCGCCTTGGGCCGGCCTGCTCCCCGAGGCCTCCCTGCTCAGGCTCTCCCCAGCCTGCCCTGCCCCTCCGCCCCCAAAGAGCACCCTCAGAAGCGGGGAGCTGGGCACGAGAGCCCCCTGCCCCTCTTCTGCAGACCCTCTGCTCTCCTGGCCTCTGAATGTCCCCATGCCCCCCGGGCCTTCAGTGGCATCAGCCCTGGCTGCCCTGACCCCACCCTTACCATCTCAGGAGTGTTCCAGGCCCAGAGAGCACTGGACAGAGGGGGCCCAGCTCTGCCGGCACTTACTGAGTGGTCTCAGGCACAATGGGGACAGTAAAGGTGCTACTCGAGGGATGAGGTGACCGGAGACTGGGTCTTTATCAGAGAGCCTGGGACATGCAGGACACGGGCTGGCCTCAGACCCTTCCCATTGCCCCTGCAGTTCAGCCCTGACGGGGTCGCCCCCATGAAGTCACACCCACCCACTGCCCTCCACCAGAAACCCCTGGGTCCCTGGGCGCGGGGCCAGCTCACCCACCACAAGGCGGGCATCCAGCAGCAGCTGAGCTGAACCAGAGACCCTGGGTCAAGGAAGCGGCCCCTTGGGGAGGGGTCTCTGAGGTCTCCGGGGTGTGTATGACCCTAGAGGGGTAGAGCTGGGGGGTCAAAAGCACTCAGAGGTGGCAGCTCTGTGGTGCACATGCCACCATGTGCCAGCCTGCCCCCTGGCTGACGCCCTCGGTCACCCACAGCATCGTCTCCCTGGCAGTGGCTGGAGGCTTGGCCTTCTCCACACGGGCGTCCCCACCACAGACTGGCCGAATCTGGGTCCCTGTCTTCGGCTCACCACGGCTGGCCCTGGAAGGGGGCCTCAGCCAGTCCCCCGGCCCCAGCTGCACTCTCAGGTCTCTAACGCCCCCAGAGGCTGTCTTCAGTCCCGGGCCCCCGGGATGCCCCGAGCCGAGCCAAGGAGGCCGGCTGGGCCCCCTGGGCCCCTGCCCGGCCCCACGTTCACAGAGGGGCTCCGGGGCTAAGAGAGGGGGTTTCAAGGTGGGATAGGAGATTCTGCTCCCTGAGAGTCAGGACCCCCGCAGCCCTGCCCCGTGAGAGGGGACGGCGATTCAGGCTCAGAACAGCTGCGCAAGGCCGACCCGGGGGGCCGCCGGTCCCCTGCCCTGTCGGGACAGTGAGCGTGGACTTGAGGACAGCTGGCTGGCACGAGGGGGCAGAGCACAGGGGGCACTCTCCGCTCGGCAGGTCTCCCAGAGGCCCCAGGATGTGCCTCCGTCCCCGGCCAAGGCACCCCACATCCGGGCCGCGTGCGGCGGCCAGCTGCTGCCGGCCAGAGCCGGGACCCGCCAGGCGGGCAGGGCCTGTGGCCCTTGCCGAGCACAACGGCCCATTGACAGTGGCCTGAACACAGCCGCCCTTACGGGGCATGCCGGCCAGCGCCCAGGCCCACCAAGCCCCAGGCAGCTCCCCGAAGCCCAGCGCCCTGCCCTCTGGGAGCACCCAGGCAGGCAGGGCTTGGCAAGACACAGGGGGTGCCAGGTGTGAGGGCTGCACCGCCTTTCCTCTCCCCACGCAGGGCGTGACACGTCACTGAGCCCGGCGTCTGCCAATGGCATCGGCTTCAACGCTCCAGGAACAGGAAAGTCACCCCTGCTCAGGGTACCCCTTCCACCTGGGGAGCACCTTGGGGCTCCGGTTAGGTCCCCAGGTCCTTGACAAGAGAAGTGCAGACGGATGACCGGTGTGTTTGTTGTGTTTATGTGTGTTGATGCCTTGGGGACGGGATGGGATCTGCCCCCCTCCCCCCCCTCCCCACCCCGGGGGCCTGAGGACAAGCTTTGCGTCACAGCAGGGGCTGGGCTCCGAGCCACCGGGTCCCAGGTCCCAGCCCAGCTCTCAGCGGCTGCTTCTGACCAGGGTCAGGGCTGCAGTTTGGGGCGGTAGCTCGGCTGAGGCCGGGGCTGCGGCCGTTTGGGGCTGAGGTTGAGGAAAGTGCATCTCTGGGATGTAGAGGCATCTGCTGTGCAAGTTTGAGTTTGAAGCTGCTGAGAAATACGGCTTTTCTGCAGTGGATTTATTCAGTCCAAGACAAGAGAAACATTCCAGAACCCAGGGAGGGACAGTGATGGCTCTTGAGCCCTCAGCTTGATCCTGAGCTCCCTGGAAATCAAGGCAAAGAGGGAAAGCCTAAGGCCACATTTTCCCTCCCGGGGCTGAGACCACAGCTCCACCCTGCAGCTGCGGCCTGGAGGGGCCTGGAGGCCCACTGTGCCGTCTGTCAGTCCGCACCACCGTCCAGCCGTCCAGCCGTGGTCCTGGATCCCACTCCAGGCAGAGGAGCTGAGTGGCTCCAAGCAAGGTCATCAGGGGTTCAAGGAGCTGGCTCAGGCCTGGGCATCAGGTGGGGCCATGGGTGGGGCGGCAGCCCTTGGATGGGTGCAGCCCTGTTGGCTGCTCTGTCTTCCCAGAGCCTCCTGGTGCCTGACCTTGGGCGCCGCTCCCTCAGTCCCGCCTCCCCAGGCAGCCAAGGTCCTGCTGAAGTCTGCATCCAACCACACCACCCTCTGCTCCGGCCCCCTGTGGCTCCCAGGTTCCTGGCTGCGTCTCAGCACAGCCGAGGCCTCATGCAACAACCTCTCCGACCACCCTCCTGCAGGCCACTCTTCAGATACAGGGTTCATTGATACCTCAGGGCCTTTGCACGGGACCCCTCGTCCTGGAGTTCTGTCCCTCCATCTCCCAGCACCCACCTTACCCGCCCTGGCCCCTCAGGGGCCACCTGCTCAGCAAAGCCACCCCGGTCCACTCTCGGCCATGGGCAAGGGCCCCTCACGACAGAGGGCGGAGTGGGTAGCCCACGCGGGGCGAAGACGGGGCGGACAGCCCACGGGGGGCCAGGGCAGAGCGGACAGCTTGCAGGCTGAGGACGGAGGAGGCTGCTGGAGGCCGCGGCGATCTCTGGACCGCGGTGGCGGTGGCCGGCCGGGCCTGGGGACTCTGCAGGCCCCTCCACTCCCTGGCGCTTCTCACCGCCAGCCTCAGCTCTGCATTGTGGAGCACCACCCGTCCGTCCGTCCGTCCGTCCGTCCCACAACTGTCCTCTGAACAGCCCTGGGGTGCCTGGCGCTGTTCACGGCTCTGGGGGTTCATGTGAGCCACAGGGATGGACCGAGTGCCCCTCTTTCATCCCCAGAGGCTCCCAGGGAGCCCAGACCCTGCCCTCAGCACCGCGGTACCTCACTTGTCTGGGATCCCCTGACACCTGTCACCTGGGGTGTGCGCCAGACCCGGCAGGCTGTCCGCCCTGGCCGAGGGCTCCCCCTTTGTTCTTTCCCGCCCTCTCAGCTGGCGCCCCCACCCCTGCACCCAGGAGACCGGCGGATGGGTTCATCTTCCTAAGCGGGGCCGCCCTGCCGCCTGCGGGCGCCGAGCCAGCCTCTCTCCGGCCCCCAAGTTCTCTCCCAGGTGGGGGCCCTCGCAGCCAGGCCTTTGCGCCTCCTGGCCGCCCGCTGCCCACTGGGACTACCCCTCCTGGGCTCAGGTCCCCTGGCATCCCACCTGATGTCCTCCCCACCCTGGCCTGAGAAAAGAAGGCCTGGGACGTGGAGGGAGGGCTGTGCCCAGCCACGCAGGGAAACGAGGCCCAGGGTCCTGTCTGGGCGACCCGTCTGGGCGAGGCCGGTGGGTCTGGCAGCGGGCCTGTGGCTGGCTCCACGGAGGGGCCGAGACCTCGGGCCTGGGCTGCCTCACGCGGTGGGGCCCGAGTGCGGCCAGGACAAGGCGCTGCCGTGAGGGCGCTGCGTCCTGTCTGGGGCGCTGGGGACAGGTCCTGGCTGTGCTTGTTGGCGCTAAAACCCCGATCCCTCACGCACACGTGGAGCCCCCGACGGCCACGGAGCACGAAGGCTGCGGCGAGGCCGCGCCTCACCTCGCGGGTGCTGGCAGCGCGGGCGGCCGGGACGCCGGCCGGGAGCAGGACAGGGGGCGGGCCGCCGGGCTGGGGCGCCAGGTGGAGGCCAGGGGTGGGCGGTGGCCAGCGGGCCCTGCGGCCGGGAGCGAGCGTGGCCTCTCTGCCTGTGGGCACTGGCTGCACCAAGGACTCCGGGCAGGAGCGCCCCACGGCCCGATTACGGTCCCGTCTCTGGCTGTGGCCGGAGGGGCGTCGCTGGCCCATCAGGAGGACCCAGGCCCAGGCTGCTCCAGGCGCAGGAAGGCACGAACAGGGTCCCCCTGGCAGGTGACATTGGGAACACTGGGAAGCGGGAGGGGGGCGGAGGAGGGGGGACCTGAGCTGAGGGGCGCTGACGGCTCAATCCCGCCCGTCACTGCTCAATGGGCCCTTGTCCCTGGCCATTGAGTGCCGCATTCCCGGCCCCCTGGCGACGGCCTGGCCGTGGCCATCTCCGGGGAGGCAGGAATGTGGCGGGCGGGGCTCAGGCTGGGGGTGGGGGCTCCCGTTCTCACGCCCGAGGCCACTCAGGCCGACTCAATTGGAATTTAAATGCCGGCCATTGTTGTCCCCAGAATAGCCAGGAGTCAGCACTGCCCTGGGGGCTGGACCAGGCCAGGACTGGAGCGCAGCCTGCACAGCAGGCCAGCCCCTGCTCTCCTGTAGGCGGTCCCCCAGCCCCTTCCTCCAGGCAGCCCTCCTGGACCCCTCTAGCCCTCTCTCCACTGGCTGCCCAGTTCTGGTTCTGTCTGTCTTGGAGGGCACGGAAGAAGGACCCGTCACAAGGTCCCCTCAGGGGCTGGGACCTGACTGGAATCTACTTCCCTTGGGGAGCCTGAGCTGTCTCCCTGACGGGCTGGGCCAGGCCTCTCTGTGCATCGGAGGGCCCAGAGCGGGAGGGCGGAGGGGCTCAGGGCCGTGCGCTCGCGCTGGGTGTCCCCATGAGTCTGGTGGTGGTGACCGAGGAAGCGGGGAAGGGGGTCTAGCTGACCTCTGAGGGTCCTCAGAGCTAGGCTGGGGGGAGCCTGACCCGGGCAGGAGGCGTGAGGGCGGGGCGTGGGTGCCCTCCGGACCCCGGAGCTGCGGGCTCAGGACCAGGTGCTCGTGTCCTGCCCTGGACAGCAGCGCGCGGGGGCCCCCAAATCCCACCTGCTTTCTGAGGGGCTCAGGCCCTCCAGGTCCCTCCTCTGGGCTAAGGGTTGGCCCTGGGTCTAAGCTGGGTCCCCAGGAGGATTCACAGTCAGGGGGGCACTGGCTTGAGGAACAGGGAGGACCGTATGCGGGCCGCCACCTCTCTTCCCCGGGTTGGGGCCTCTGAGCCCGCCCTCCCCGGGGGGCCCGTGATGTGCTCTAGGACAAACCAGACTCCAGACTGAGCCAGTCCTAACCCTTTGTGGGAGCCCTCAGTGGGAGCCTGTGGTTCCTGGGCCGCCATCCCCGAACAGGCTGGGCAGGCAGGCCCCCTGGTATCCGGCCGTCCTCTCTGTCCCCAGCCTGCGTGCCTCTTAGGGTGCCGGTCTGCCCCGCCACCCCCCAGCCCGGCCCCTTCCCACCATCTCTTCCTCTCGGAGACTTCATTCATTTATTTATTTGCTGAACCTCTGAGGTCCCTGAAAGGGGCCTTTGTCCGCACAGACAATCAGTGGTACAAATGGAAACGGAGTTGTGTTTGAGGAAAGTCTAGTGTGTGTGTCTGTGGGGGTGGGGACCGTGGTCTAGGCCGGGGGGCTGGGGGACCTTGAGTGTTCTCCGTCCGGTCCGGCCGTGGGCCCTCGGGGAGCTGCAGACACCCATGACGAGGGACACAGACGGAGCCCTAAGGGGGGTGAGGAAGAACCGGCCTATCTCCCGTGGCCACTATGCCCCCCGTGGCCACCAGGCTCCCTGGCTTCATCTCCACCGAGGCCGAGCTGAGGGTGGGGAGAGGGGACCCTGAGTAAACAGCCCCAACCGTTGGAGCACATGACCCTGCTGCGCAGGGAACAGTGCTTCAGGCCCAGGGAGCAGCCCGGGCAGGAGCCCTGAGTCCGAGGAAGTGAGGGGACCGAGCGGGGAGGGGAGAGGCTGTCTGGGAGAGTGCCGACTGCCCCGGGCACGGGCACCGCTAGGGACCCAGGCCCCCTTGGGTGGCGTGCTGGTGGCCAGGAGCCTGCGATTAAGTCTCAAATGTAAGCCCCCTCTGGGACGCCCCCTGAGGCCAAGGGGAGCTCCGGGCCCGCGGGGGTGAGCTTTGGGGCCTCGTGGGCCTCACCCCGGTATCAGTGTCCCAGACCTGAGTCCCCAGCAGTCTGTGCTCTTGGAGGAGGGTGTCTGCTCGACTCTGACAAGCCGACACGCAGGACAGCGATGGCCCGCCCTGCCGGCTCCCGTGGTGTTGCTGGGAAGCCCCTGTCCCAGACCTCAAACTGTAGGGGCCACGGGGGACAGTGGGCCCTGTCCCTGGGTGACCTGCAGAGGACCCCAGGTCGTGGCTGGGGTCCCGCCACAGCCCTACCCTTCCCAGCCCCCACGGCTCCGCCCGACGCCCCCGGCCACCGCCTCCCGTCCTGCGACTTGGCTAAGACCCGCCTTCCGGAAGCAGGGTTGTGTGGTTTCGGTGCGCTCAGGCCGGCGTCTGGAGACAGGGCCCACGTGCCACGGGGCTCCTGGGGACGTTGGAGCTGGGCTGTGAGCCGCAGGTGGGTCCTGTGTCACCTACCCTCTGGCCACATTCCGGGGCCCGGGTGCCCCTGGGCCTGGAAACGACTGACAATAGCCAATGGGACCCTCTGCTCAGACTCAACGGCCATGGGGACTGCCTTGGGCCCCAGGGGTCAGGGAAAGGCCTGGGAAAGCTGGCTGAGTCCGGGAGCAGCCTTCGGTCAGCCGGGGGGCGGTGGGGGGCGGTGGAGAAAGCGCCCACTGTGCGTGTGGCCTGGGTGGGGGACAGAAGGACAGCAGGTGAGTGGATGGCCCGGGACTTCCGGCAAATCCCCGGGATGTGGGGATAAAGTGGAAGCAAGGGCGGCCGAGACCCACGTGGGGGCCCAGCCTGGACCAGGGCCGCAGGGCGGGGGCTGGGGCGCGAATCCAGACGCTTCCTCAGAGGAAAGCGCGGGACGCAGGACAGCAGGGAGGGCGCTGACGAGCTGTGCAGGTGACCAGCAAGCTGGTTGGGGCTGGGGGCCGCGGAAGGGCTGTGGACACAGCATGGACTAAAAGCTGTCTAGAGGGCAAGCAGGGAGCTTCAGGCGGCCTGGCCCGGGGCGGGGGGTGCCTACAGGTGGAGAGCAGGCCGAACCCCGGGCGGCTCTCGAGGCTCCAGGAAGAGGGGCCCCTCCCATGTCCACAGAGCCCCGCTGCCCGCACTCAGCCACGGGGGAGCAGAGCACGCGCGCTCCAGGCAGGCGCGGGCGGGGGGGCCCCCTGGAAGGGCCGCCCTGCCCGGGAACTCCCGTCAGGAAGGGCCAGGCCTGGGGCCAGAGGCTCAGAAGGGGCTTCCCAGCGCAGGGCCCAGCCGGCCGCGGCCGAGAGGTGGGGACGCGGGTGCCCGGGGAATGAGCAGCGCCCGGGTGGGCGCCGGGCGTGCGCAGGGCCCTGGCGGGCCGGCTGGGGGCTGTCCCAGGTGGGGGAGCCGGGCAGGCAGCGTGGGAGGCGGCCCGTCGCGGTCACCGTCACCCCCGGGACCCGAGGGAGGGTTTTGGGCGAGCAGTAAGCCCACACCGGGGCCCGCTCGTTCCCGGCCCCCATCCTGACCCAGATCTTGCTGCCACTTGAGCAGGAAGGGAGTTTGGGATCTGAGATTAAGCCTCCCCCGCCCAGGCGCTGAGAGACCGAGACCCCAGAGCCCCCTCCTGTGGAGCTGGGCCGTGTCCTCCGCCCCCCCGCCCCCCGCCCGGCTCACTCTGGAACCCACCTTATCTGGGGGCAGACAGACCTGGGAGGGGCTGGGACAGGGGTCCGGCTAATCTCCCGTCCCAGGGCAAGGCCTGCCAGGTTTGTGGCGGGTGGGGGCCGGGGGTGGGGATGGATTTCCAGTTGGCGCCTTCCCAGGCGCCGACACCTGCCCTGGGTGTGACGAGCCCTTTCTGCCGCTGTCACAGATAGCACCTTCAGCGCTCACCGGCTGTCCGGAGAACAAGGGCTGGCACCAGCCTCCGGCCGGGGGGAGGCGGCCGAGAAGGGGCAGGGCCCAAGGGAGGGGCGGGTGGAAGCGCGAAGCCTGCCCAAGTCCCGTCAGCTCCCTCGGGGGCTCTGCTCCTGAGTGGCTGCCACGCACCTCCCCGCGCACCGAAACCTAGTGCCCCAAGGGGCGAGGGTGGAACTGCCCTGCCCAAGGGGGTCCCTTGCCCCTGAGAACACAGACTACCTCTGCCCCCACTGGCCTCAAACTCCAGGTCAAAAGAAGTGGCTAGAAAAGAAGAGGAGGAAGGAAGCCAAGGGCGGCCGGCCGGGCGACAACATGGCGGCTGGCCCGGCACAGGAGTGGCCCCTGCCCATGGCCCCGGCCTGGCCCGGCCCCCCAGTCTGGCTCATGTGGCCCTGGCCTGGCCCATGGGACCCTGGGCACCTTTATTTTTTTTTAATGTTTATTTATTTTGGAGAGAAAGACAGAGACAGAGCACGAGCTGGGGAGGGGCAGGGAGGGAGGGAGACACAGAATCCGAAGCAGCTCCAGGCTCTGAGCTGTCAGCACAGAGCCCGACGCGGGGCTCGAACCCACGAACCCTGAGATCGTGACCTGAGCCGAAGTTGGACGCTCAACCGACTGAGCCCCAGGCGCCCCAGGACTATGGGCATCTTTAAGTGACTGTGACGCCCTCCTACAGTCTCTGTGTCCCCCCTGGGGGGCAGCCTGACCGGGCGCCTTTCCTCCACTGGATCTCTGGGAACACGGCTCTGGGTTCCCACGCACCTGCATACGCACAGCTGGCTTCGGCCAACCCCTCGGTGCCCCGGCCCTGCCTGGCCCTGCCGGGGTCCTCTGCCTGCCTCTGGCTTTTCCAGGAAACTGGGTGATCGCCCAGCCTCCAGACCCTCTGTGGGGACCAGCAGCCCCCCCCCACTGCTGCCCAGCACCAATCTCTCGCTCCCGCGGTGGGCCGGGCCTGAGACCCGTGCTTGCCCGGGGGGCCACGTGCTCACGCCTGTGCCCCGCGTCCACACGCGTGTGCACCGACACGTGTGTGCCGCACGGCAGTGTGCATGGAGGGTCAGGCTAGAGTCCTCGGTGGGGCCAGCAGATTCGGCCCTGGACCCCCGGGTTCCCTGAAGTGGTCAGGTCAGCAGGGCAAGGGCCCCGACACACTTCGCGCCCCCGCCAGACGCCTACATTCTGTCGCTCATCTCTGCACCTCTGCCTGCCAAGGCCCCTGGCCCCCCTCAAAGTCTGGAGCCCCACAGGCGTGCCCCGGAACCGGAGGGGCGTGGGAGTGGTGACTGCGCCGACCACAGAGCAGACCCAGAGGCCCCAGCGAAACCGCGAGGCCCCAGCTCCGAGAGCCCCCCATCTGGTGGACTGGGCGTGGGGGGGGGCTCCCGGCCTGCAGTCCCAGCCCCGCAGGGTCCCCACACACCCAACCCGGCCTCCAAAGAGGGGTAGGGAAGCGCCTCCAAGGTGGTGTGGCACACCAGGATGGGCAGAGCAGGGGTGGTCCCAGCGGTGACGCCCCGGCACCCCCAGCCAGCTGTCACGGCCTCCCGGCCCCCACCTCCCTCCACCAGTTGAGTCGTACTTTCACAGCGTAGCTCCCAAGTGACCCGAATCCCCAGGTCAGGGGACTTTGGCCAACCACACAGAGACCCCTAGGGACTTCTAGGGGCTTCTCCAGCCAGTCTGACCTAGGCACATCAGCATTTCTGGCAAATTCCCTTGGTCCTGACACCCACCCTCTCTAGCTCCCTAGGCCTTCAACCCGGTGGCCCCTCACCTGTCACCCCAGGGCCCCAGGCTGCTCTGCGGGTGAAGTGCTGGGAGGGAAAGCCCCCGCACAGCCTCTGCCCCAGGCTGTGGTCACCAGCCCTACCACCAGGCCCTGTGTCCACCAGCACTCGCCCTCTGGACCCCAGCCCGGCCCGCCTCCCGCTGTGTGTGAGGACGTCCCGACTTGGGGGTGCGGCTGTCAGGGGGCTTCGCACGGGGAGGGGGCGCCCTGCAGTCAGGTGTTTCTCTTTCAGGGGGGCGGCTCCGAGCTCTGCTAGCAGGTAGGCACAGATAAGGGAAGTCCCTTGGGTCTCCCCTCCGGAATGGTCCCAGCCCTCCCCTCCCCCCCAGCCCCACCCCCCCTGCGCCCCCCTGGCGCGGAGCCCAGCAGCCCACGGAGCTCATTAGCGCAGCGGCAGCCCTGCGGAGCTCGCTTTAATTGGGGCCGGCAGGACGTGAGAACCTGAGGACCCCGTGCCCGGGCCGCGGGGGGAGGGGGCGCCTCCCTGAGCCGCCCGCAGCGGGCCCAGATTATCTCGGCTCAATGGGCCCAGCGAGTGGTAATTAAAGCTGCCCGCCCGGGCCGCAGTGACAGAGGGAAGCTCCGGTGCCCGCCCTGGCTGGACCTGCATGTGCCCCGTGCCCATCCCGGCCAGCCTGCCACCCTCCCTGCCCGCCGGGGCCCGCCTGGGCTTCCCCTCCTGAGAGCTAGGTGACACGGTCACAGGCTGCTGTGGGACCCAAGGCTATGAGCGGGAGCGTTTGTGTGACAGCCATTCCGGGCTTCCGGGGCCCCTGCAGGCGTGCATCTGCCCGAGCCCTCCCGGGGGCGGCCGGCCCGGCCCAGCTCCGTGTCTGGACCCCAGGCCCTGAGGGGCAGCCCCCACGCGGCTCTGGGAGGGCTGGGCTGAGCCGGCGGTGGGGTCGGTGCGTCCCCGCGGGCATGTGTGCGTGGGTGGGTCTGGGCGGACAGGGACGCCTGTGGCTCTCCGGAGCTGCTTTCACCTGAGTCCCCAGGCCTCCACCTTGGAGCCGTGCGGCCCCGACGGCCGGGAGGGAGGAGCCAGACTGGCCCAAGGAAGGGTGCAGGTAACAGGGCCAGGGCCCAGACCTCCCCGTGGCCTGACGCCCCTCTCCAGAAGGGCAGTTCCAGAGGCTCCAAAGGTTCTCAGGGCGGGGGGTGGGGGCTGGTATGGGTTGGCGGAGGGGGGTTGGCAGCCAGGCTCGAGTGAGAGGCTGGGGGCCCAACCAGGGCAAATGCAGAGCAGAGGCGGAGGCGGTACAGAGGCCTCGAGGCCTAGCCGCTGGCATCTACTGTCAGTGGGAAGTGGCGGAATGGGGTCCCTCTGCTGCTGATAGGCCAGTGGTGGGGCCCTCAGCCGGTCACCCCCACGCCAACCCTGTCATTAGTTGATCGGGTTTCCTGGTGCAAACCCCAGGCTCCGTGTGGTTTCTCCAGAGTCATAGGATCCGGCCAGCTCAGTCCCTGTCCTGGCCAGGCGGGTGGGGGCCCCTGGGCAGGGGAGGGTCTGGACCTGCCTCTCTTTCCAGAGGCAAGGGGTGAGAGGCAGTGGAGACCTCTGAAGCCAGCGAAGGCACGACTCCTGGAGTCATCATCCCAGCGGGGCCCGGGACCCAGGGAGCCTCTGTCCGGGGCCTCCGACAGCCAGGGGTTCTCCCTGAGGCCCAGAGGCCCAACCTTGTCTGTGGCCGGTCCTGAGCCATCCGGGGCACAGGGTGGGGGACACAGGACATTCAGGCGCAGAGTTGTGGGCCCATGGGTGGGACAGCTTGTTTTTCTTTAGGCAAGATCCTATGAGGAGATGGGGTAGCCCTGGGGCCCCTACAGGCCCTGAGAGCCACTCCTGGGGCAGGGGGCAGGGGGGAAGAGGGGCGGGGTAGGAGCAGGGCCAGTGGGGCAGGGGAAGAGGGGCGGGGGCGGGGGCCGGGGCAGGGGCAGGGCCCCGGAGCCGGGGGCGGGGAAGAGAAGGAGGCGGGGAAGAAGGGCGGGGGAAAGAGGGCGGGGGCAGGGTAGGGCCCAGGCCAGGGCAGGGGAAGAGGGGGGGCGGGGGCAGGGAGTAGGGCCCCGGGCCGGGGGCAGAGGAGGGAAGAAGGGGCGGGGGAAGAGAGGGGCGGGGGGCAGGGGTAGGGCCCCGGGCCGGGGGGGCAGGGGGGAAGAGGGGCGGGGGGCGCTCACACTCAGATGCCAGCACTATGGGTGCCACGTTGGTGCCTGTGCACCTGGCCCCCGAGCCTGCCCGGGCCCCATGCTCGCCCCCAGCACCCGCCCACTGGGAGCCTGTCCTGGGGGGGAGGGGGGCTGTCAATGTTTTACCGCCAAACTCGAGGGGCCACTGACTCGGGGCGGGAGAGCGGGGCCCACGGGTCTGGTTTGGCCACATTTTTCTCTTGGGAGACAGGCCTGCGGCTTCCTCGGGAGAAGACGTTTACTCTTCCCAGGGTGGGGGCCTGCTGCGCTGCGCGTGCTGCGTGTGCGTGCGTGTGCGTGTGCGCGCGTGTGCTGCGCGTGCGTGCGTGCGCGTGGAAGTGTGCTGCGTGTGCGTGCGTGTGCTGCGCGTGCTGCATTGTGCGTGCGTGTGCATGTGCTGCGTGTGCGTGCATTAATGCTGCGTGTGTGCGTGCCAGCGTTATTGCTGCGTTACTGTGCGTCGTGTACTGCGTGCTGCGTGTGCGTGCCTGCGTGTGAGTGTGCGTGCGTGTGCTGCGCGTGCGTGCACGTATGCGTGCGTGTGCTGCGTGCGCGTCTGCCGCGCGCTGCGTGTGCGTGCGCGTGCGTGCGTGCTGCCGTGTATGCTGGAAATGTGCAGCGTGTATGCGTGTGCTGCGTGTGTGCAGTAATGCCTGCGTGTGCTGCGCGTGCTGCGCGTGTGTGTGCGTGTGCGTGCGTGCGTGTGCCTCACGTGCTGCAGCGTGCTGCGCGTGTGCGTGCGCCCGTCTGCGTGCTCCATGTAGCTGCGTACGCGTGCGCGTGTGCGTGCGCGTGCTGAAGTGCGTGTGTACTCTGCGTGTCACTGCGTGTCGTGCGCGTGCGCGTCGTCACGTGGCTGCTGCGTACAGCTGTGCCTCACGTGCTGCGTGCGCTGCGTGCGCGTGCCTGCATGTGCTGCGTGTGCGTGCGTGTGCGTGCGCGTGCGTGCGCGTGCCTGCGCACACGTGTGGGGCCTCGGGCAGCGCTCCGGGTGGCAGAAGGGCTGGCGCCAGCCCCCAGCCGCGAGCGGGGAAGGAGGCGGACGTTGGGGGCCCCAGGGCCAACAGACAGGCCGGTGGCCGGTGGGGGTGAGCCGGGGAGCCTCCCTGGGCATGGAGTTTGACCCCGACTGCAGGCAGTGTAACCTCAGGCAGCTTCCCCGCCCAGCACCCCAGTTTCCCCATCTGTGAACGGGGGCAGTTAGTAACACCTTCTCCCAGTAAATTAGTCTGTGACAGGTGTCTGGGATAGGGGGTGGTAGGCAGCCTGCACTGTCCCCGAGTCCAGCCAGGGACCGTGTCTCCTACCTGCAGTCTCCTCTCTGGCCCCCTTGGGAGTCACTGGTCCCAGGGCTCAAGAATGATCTTAAGAAGGGGCGCCTGGGTGGCTCAGTCGGTTGAGCATCCAACTTCGGCTCAGGCCATGACTTCACGGTTGGTGGGTTCCAGCCCCGCGTCGGGCTCTGTGCTGACAGCTCAGAGCCTGGAGCTGCTTCGGATTCTGTGTCTCCCTCTCTCTCTGCCCCTCCCCTGCTCACGCTGTCTCCCTCTCTCTCTCTCAGAAATAAATAAAAACATTAAAAAAAATGATTTTTAAAAAAAAATTTATTTCTAGGAGAGAGAGAGAGAGAGACAGCGTGAGCAGGGGAGGGTCAGAGAGAGAGGGAGTCACAGACTGAAACAGGCTCCAGGCTCCGAGCTGGCTGTCAGCACAGAGCCCGACGCCGGGCTCGAACCCACGAACCGCGAGATCATGACCTGAGCGAAAGTCGGACGCTTCACCGACTGAGGCCCCCAGGCGCCCCTAAGAATGATCTTAAGAGGAAAGGGTGAGCTTCCAGCTGGGCGCTGGGGGAGGAAGGCCAACCCAGCGAGGTGACCTTTGAGCCGAGGGGGTGGGGGGCGAGGTCCAGGACCAGAAGGTCGGGGAGACCAGACGGCCTGGAGTTCAGCCTGGGAAAGTCCAGGCAGGCTGCTGGGAGGAAGAGACGCCTGGGTTAGTGAGAGGGTTGGGAGCAGGGGCGGGAGGTGGACGTGGGAACAGCCCTGCCGTAGCCCTGGGGGCGCTGCCTGGAGACTGAGCACTGCGCCCCCTCTTCTCATCTCACGCGCAGGGCTCTCCGCAGGCCCCCCCTGCGAGCCGTGGGGCGGAGGGGCGCGCGCTTCGCCTGGCAGTGCCTGCCCGGCCCGGGGCCCTGGTCCACCGCGCGGCGGGGGCGCTGGCCTCCCGTCCGGCCGCCCCTCAGCTCCGGATTAGGGTAAAGCCCCGACCCCGAGAATCCGGCCCCGCGGCGGCCGGCGGGCCCTCCCTCCCCAGCGCCCCGCCCGCGGGCCGGCGGGCGCCCCAGGCGCCGCTCAAGGGCCGCTAATGTGCGCTAATCCCGGCCTTTCAGGCGGCCGGCCGGGCTGTTGGCCCAACAACCCGCGTCTGAAAGGGGCGCGCGGGGCGCCTGCAGGGCCGCGCCCCCGCCGCCACGCCCCCGACCCCGGCAGGCCCCCCCGCCCCGGACCCCGGCCCGCAGGACGGGGCGCAGGTGCGCGGGCGCCGGCCGACCCCGCTGGGGAGCCCGGGGCGGAGCCGCGGGGTGGGGCTGGGGTCCAGCGGCCCCGGCGCGAGTGGGGGGTGGGGGGCGCGGCCCGGCAAGGTGGGGCCGCCCCCCCTCCGGCTGCGCGGCCGTTCCCAGGCCTGGGAGGGGCGCGGGGGGGCCCTCACGTCGCAGACGGGCCGGGCCCCTCCGGAGCGTGACCCCGGCTTTCAGCGCCGCCTCTGGCCCGGCCCCAGCGCCTCGTTAGGGATTTAATTAAGGAGCCGCCGGGGATTTGCATAATCTCCAGGCCGGGCTGGGAGGGCGGGCGGGGAGGAGCCGTCGGGCAGCTATTTGGGCTGGGGTCGCCCAGTGCGGGGGCCGCGGTCCCGGAGGAGGCCGGGGACAGACTGGAGGCAGGAAGAGCCCTTTGTGCGAACGCCGCCCTGCAATCCCCGACCCGCGGAGGGTCCCTCCCCTGCAGCGGACTGGGCTGTAGACTCAGCTGGGCCGGGGCCCCAGGGCCGGAGCGGGGGCCCCCGGCACCACCCCCTCCGGCAAACAGTGATCGCAAACATTCCAGCCGCAGCCACGCCCCTGCCGTCAGGTTCTGGGGAGTCTGTCCTGCTTCCCGATGGCAGCTGGGGTCAGGCCGGCGGGGGCTCCGGCGCGGCGCCGAGGCTGCCCACCCTGGCAGCGCCCGCACATCGTCGCGGGGCAGTGCTGGGCGGAGGAGGGCAGGGAGCAAGGTGGGCGCTTCTGGGCTGGCCGCTAGGCGGTGGCCGTGGCCCTGAGCCGGAGCTTGCGGAGGGGCTCCCTGCGCCTGCTTCCACCGCCTCAGTGAGGCCAGCGCTGCAGGGGCGAGTGGGAAGGTATCTTGCTTCCTCAGCCTCAGAATTCCTGCTTCTACTGGAAGCACAGGTGGGGAGACTGAGGCACTTGGCCGCAGACTTGCCCTTTGCAAGGTCACGGAAGGTTCTCCTGCCCCCATCGCCCACTGGCACGTCAGACCGAGCCAGAGCATGACGGTGTGGCCTTGGGAAGGTGGCCAGGGCGCAGTCAGGAGGCCCTTTCGGCCACCTCCACACCGTCAGCACCCCCCTCCTGGTGCCTGGCACCCGCCTGCCCTGCGGGCATTCCCACAGCCTTCAAAGGGCACTGTGGGGGCCGAACAGGGCAGGGCCAAGGCAGGGCCTTTTATCTCCTGGGTGGTAGGCTGTGCAGCCGAGGATCCAGGGGGCACAGCCGCCTCCCGGCCCTTCGCCCCCTACCCGAGCCCAGCGAGCCCAGCGTGGGTTCTGCCCACTGCGTCAGGGAGGAGCCGCAGGGCAGGCTGCTGGGCCAGGAGCCCAGTGCACAAGGGCCTGGAATATCACCACTTCCCCCGGACTGGCCCAGACCCCAGGCCCCAGGGCCCCCGCCCCCAGGACCCCGTTGCCCCGCCTGGTGACACGCTGCCTCTGTAGAGGCTTCTGTGGCTTGCGAGTCAAAGCCAAAGTCCCTGCTGCACCCAGGAGGCTGGAGGACCTGTGCCCTGTGCCCCATTGCCGCAGTTTCCTATCTCCCTGCGCGCCCCCCCATCGCTCCAGCCACTGCGCCACCAGGTTCCCTGCACTTCAGGGCCACCCCGCCTGGCTGCCTCTTATCAGTCAGGTCTCAACCCACGGTGCCCTCCCGCCCGGTTCTGCGTACTCACTCACCGCTGCCCGAGTCTCTGTGATCGGTCTCTGGCTGGGAGGTCACAGGTCTTTTCCCCAGGACCCCCCCACCCGAGGCGAAGGGCAGATGTGAATTACGGATGCCCCAACGTGGGCTTGGCATCTGCAAATGGCTGTGTGACCCCTGGGGTCCCACCCATCAGCTGGCGAGGCCAGGTTTCTGAGTCCACACAGGGAATCCAGGGAGGCCCAGGAGCCAGGCAGGCTCCGGCCCGCACGGAGGGGGTCTGCAGAGTGGAGGCCGCGCCCCTGCCCGCCGTGGGGGTTGCCCTGCCTAGGGGGCTTCCTCTAGGCTACATGTGATAGAGGAGGAGGGGGCAGTGTGACCCGGGCCAGCCCTGTGGGCCTGGCCTGGGGACTCAGGACAAGGAGCTGCCGGGGCACAGCCTGTTCTGGTTCTGACAGCCCCTCCTCCTGCCAGCTTCGGGCTCCTCCGGCTCTCAGTGCCCCCGGGGACTCTAGGCACCTGAGAGCCGGGGGCTGGGGGACAGGAGGGTCCTGCCGTGGGGACTGGAGGGAGCAGGGAAGCCGGATGTGACCTGGAGTGGGACAGCCCTCGGCCAGGCTTGGAGCACAGAACGTGGGTGCCTGGCCGGAGCAGGAGGCACCCCTGCAGCCCGGCGGAGAGGCGCAGGCAGAGGGGCTCTGAGGCTCGGAGCGCGTCTCGGAGCGCCAGGCCCGGTTTTCAGCTGCAGCGCCTGGAGAGCCCAGAGGGAAGGCTCCGAACAGGCCCTCGCCTGCCTGATCTGGTGCCCGAGGTCTTATACGAGGCGCCGACCTGCTGGGGACCGCATGCGGCGTGGGCAGCGTGGGCCCCTGTGGCTCCTGGGGCTGGGGGTCCTCCGGGAGGCTGGGAGCACAGAGGGGTGGGCAGAGGACCTTGGCCAGGGTCCAGGCAACACCCACACTCAGAGCTCCCCTGAATTTCGTCTTCCCCATGCCAGGGTCTGTGGGACCCTAGAGCCCTCCTGGCTGTGGGAGGGATAGAGATAAGGCCCTTGGTTTCTGTTCATTTCCACCTAAATTGTCTAAATATTATCCCAGGCAGCTTCTAAAGCCTCGTCCCCCCAGCCCCAGCCTCCTGTGACCCCGAAGCAGGAAAAGCAGGGAGCCAGGGGGTGCCGGGGCTGCCGGCCGTGCCCGAGGGCCGGCCTGTGGCTGTGGCCCCCACAGCAGAGTGCCACTTGACTGAGCGGGCCTGACCCCACAGGGGGGCCAGTACAGGGCCTGGACCTTGGTGCCCACTCCTTCTCTGGTCTCCAGACTGTCCCTCGCTCAGCCCAGACTCTGAGAGCAAGATACCGCTCTTGGGGGTGAAGGCGGCTCACCCAGGAACCCCGCTGGGGGGCGGCGCAGGCTGGCCCCCGGGGGTCTGCAGGAGTCCAGGCAATGTGGCGGGGGGGGGCCCGTGTGGGGCCGCCCAGAGAGTCTGCAGCCTGAGCCTGTCAGCCCCGGTTCAGGAGCGAGCCCCGACCCTGGGGGCTGGAGCCGGGCCCTCCCGACCCGACCTTTTTCCGAGGCCCCGGGGTGCGGCTGGAGCCCCCTGCCTGCCCAGTGCCCGGCCCTGCTGCTGGCGCCTCCCAGCCGGGCGGCCACAACCCTGATGTTGCTTTAATAAAACAAAGTTTTTCTTTCGTGCGCAGCCTCCAGTGGTGAAAGGGCCGATTTACGGACGCCCGCGCCCCCCTCCCGCTGCCCCGCCTGCGCTGCGGTGGCGCTGGCCTCGGCCGGGTAATTTATAGCTTCAACTTAGCGCACTCTCGCTGGGCCAGCCCGGCGGCATGACTGAGGCCATTTATCCCGGGCCCCCCTGGCTGGCCGCAGAGGACGGCCTTTCTCCAGCGCTCACAGGCGCCATTCACAGCCCAGCCGCCACGCTCCCGCCCAGGCCATGTTCCTTATTAAGACTTTTGGAAACTCTGCGGAACCCCGTGGGGGAAAACAAGGCGGGCTGTTTGTGCCCCAGCCGCGCGGCCACCGCCCCCACCTCCGCCAGCCCCGTCCACAGGTGAGCCGGCCGGGCGGCCACTGCTGTGGGGACAGGCTCCTTTCTGCCTTTCTGTTCAGCTGGACTCCAGTGCGTCCTGGGGGCGCAGGCTGCTCCGAGGAGACCGGAGGCGGGCAAGTCACAGGAAGGCCATCGGGTTTTGAGGCTCCCGAGTTGAGAGCCTGCTTGCCCAGGGCCAGGAAGTGGCTTCATTCAGGGCGTGCTCATCGGCCGGCCAACCCAGGACCCCCACCCCAAGAAGGAAGGCGCCCGTAAGAGGGGTCGGGGGTCTAGAGCACAGCTGATGTTCACCGGAGGTCCCGAGGGCAGTCGTGCTGTGCGGCAGAGCTCAGGGGCTCCCGGGGAGGAGTGTGCGAGACCGCTCAGGGGGACCGCCTCTTCCACGCGGGGTCACACCGTGAGGAGCACCCGCCACGCACGCCCACTGTGGTGGCGTTCTGGGCCCAGGCCCAGCTCCAGACCCGCCTACACAGGCCCACGGGCACACGTGCACAGGGATGCTCACGAGCATACGAATGTGTCCGCACTTGGACCCGGCCAGGGGGCATCTCGACTGGGTGTCCTGAACTTGACAGGGTCGTACTTTGCTCCTGACCCTCAATCACTGACCAGCTCTCAGCCCGGATCCCTGGGTTCTCGGAGAGTCTGTCCAGACTCCAGCCACCTGGACACCCCGCGGAACCTCGGCCCCACTCTGGCTGGCCGCGCGCACACGCGCTGGGCCATCACAACCGCCCCTCCCTGGTCTCCCTGTGTCCACCCGGCCCCATAGTCTGGTTAGTGGTGGTGGTGGAGTCCTGGGGACATGTGGGTGGTGGGCTATCTGCCAGGGCTGAGGTCCAGGAGCACAGGTGACCCTGTGGAGAAGCCCTGACCTCTGCCTACCACCCAGCTGAGTACCCCATCCCGAGCCCCCCATCCTGAGCCCAACCAGGGAAGCCGGCCCCAGCAGTAGCTGAAATCATATCACTCTCCATTTTCTGGAGTCTGTAGTTTCGGCCCCGTGTCCGCACCCCAGCCCAGTGCATGGTGCTAGTCCAGGGCGGAACTCAGGGCGCAGTCCTGGGGGTGGGCTCGGGCCGCAGAGACGGGTCCTCCTCCACAGGGACCGGCACCCAGGGGGAGATGTGCCCTGTCTGGTGCGCCTGAGGACGCCCCCCCCAACTGCTGCGTCCGGGGAGCTGCTCACTCCCAGCCCCCCCTTGGTGCTCTCTCTGGGTTGTCCATTGTGGCTGCCACTGGAAACTTCCATCTGCTGCTCCACTTCTGCTCTAGGTCCCTGGACACCTGGCCCTCCAGGAAAATGAGGCTCAGGCCACCACGGCTGGTGACAGGTCCAGGCCAGGTCCTGCACATTGAGGCAGGGGTGGGAGGTGGTTTGGTGGTAAAGGGGTGGGCGGGGGAAGGGAAGGTACCTCTGAGGACCTTAGGGGATGGGAGCGAAAGGTACTGAACGGGAGGGCGGAGCAGCGGGCAGGGCGCTAGGGCGCACGCGGGGCACCTTCCACTCAGGGCGAGCGGGGGGATTAAGCAGGTAGCTTGTCACCGCCAGCCTGTCTGCCCAGCTCTGTCCCTCCCGCCGTGAGAAGGTCCCTCAGGCATCGAGGAGGGTGGAGGGCAGACCCCCACCTACAGGTGACACCCCGCTGGAGCCTAGCTCCTGGTCCTGGTCCGAAGTCGGGAGCAGGAAGGTTTGGAAGCGCAGAGGGGCGGGGATGAGGGCCTGCGGGCGTGAGTCTGCCCTGCGGGGCTCTCACCCAGAGCCTCAGGCAGGGTGCACCGGGGCACTGGGGCACCGGCACCTGAGTGGGTACCTCGGGGACCCAGGCCCCTGGCCCTGTTTCTTTAGACAAGATTTTCTTTTCGTTCCCAATCTTTTTTTTTTAACGGTTTATTTATTTCTGAGAGAGAGAGACAGCGTGAGCAGGGAGGGTCAGAGAGAGGGAGTCACAGACTGAAACAGGCTCCAGGCTCTGAGCTGGCAGTCAGCACAGAGCCCGACGCGGGGCTCGAATCCACGAACCGCGAGATCATGACCTAAGTGAAGGTCGGACGCTTAACTGACTGAGCCCCCCAGCACCCCTTCTCGTTCCCAATCTTAAGGGGTCAGTGATGGGGGCCTAGATGGGGGTGGGCGGCTCCAGGGCAAGGGCCCGACAGGGTTAACGAGCTGCCTCCACTCTCGTCATAGTTGGGTCATTAAAACCCCATCTCCTGCCTGTGTCCCAGCCCTCCCGGGGCCTCCCGGGCCTTTGTCTCACTTTGTAAGGCTCTGACAGGACCGGCCGGGTGGGGGCCCAGGAAGAGAAGGGGGCCTGAGTGTACAAAGCCCCCCGCCCCCGGCCCTGGTGCCTCCTCTGCCACTCCCAGGATGCCCTCCTCCGGGGGGCTGGCACGGGCCAGGCCCGGCAGGCATCCCCCAAGCCCAGCCTGGGACGGATCCGCCCCGGCCGCACCCCACGGCCACCCCTGCGCTGTTCCCAGGCCCTCCTCACATTTGCCCACGCTCGGCTGCAGGTTGCTAGGAGCTGGCTGGGGGTGGGGGCGCGCAGCCTGCGGCCGGGCCGGGCGGAGGATCCGGGCAGGGAGGCAAGCCCCCAGGGACAAAGCCTGCCTGTGATTAAGTCATCTGCCCGATGGCACCACGCCTGCCCCCTCAGCCAGCTGAGGGCCACTGCTGCCCACCCGGCCTCCTGTCCGGGGTGCTGGGCTCCAGGGGTGTCGCCTCCGTGCACCGCATCGCTGTGTGCAGCCCCTGCTGCCCATGACACCCTCCCAGTCCTGCCGCCGACCTGCAGGCGACCACGGCCAAGGCCCCTTGGCTTCCGTGCACCTATCCGTCTGTCGTACAGGCTGGCTGAGCATTTGGCCCCACACCCCCAGGGGCCCGCCCCTCTTCCCGGTGTCCCAGCCTGTTACCCTGCGGCCTTCCTACTCTGAGCTCCCGTCTCAGCTGGGAGCACTGCCTCGGGGCCCTGGGAAGTGGCTGGAGTGGGTAGGTGGGCCACCGTGCCCCAGTGTCCCCCCCCACCAGGTCCTCTCCCCTCCCCGGGGGCCTCCTGGGTGGGCTGGTTTTTCCCCTGTCTCACCTCCCCGGGAGGTGGGGGTCTCCAGTCCCCACTGACAAGACCACTAAGACTCCCTGGCATGGACCCCCACCACTTCAGGAGCAGGGCCCCGTCTGGTGAGGATCTGCGGGCACCGGGTCTGGGGACGAGAGAAAGCACAAGTCACACAAGTCAGCTTCCTCGCTGAGCCCTCACCAGGGGCCCGCTGGCCCACGGGACATTTATGGGGCCCTGGCCCAGCCCCGGCAAAGTCAGGTGGGGAGGCCCTGGGGACCCTCAGTCAGCTCACCCCTAAAGTGGGGGAGAAGGCTGGGGCCTCAGGGAGGGGCAGCGGTGTGCGCCGGTGGCGGGGGCCTCTGGGGCCAGGCCTGCCCCGGACGGGTGGGATCACTGGCCAGGCTGAGCCAGGCCACGGATGGGGTTTCAGGATGGGGCGGGAACTTCCCGGGATTTGCGGTTAGTCAGGTCCTGGGGCAGGCAAGTTTATCTGTGCCTCAGTCACACGTTATCTTTGCTGCCGGGGAAGGGGGTTTGGTGGCGTTCTGACCAGGGCAGGGGCCCCGGGGCCGCACACAGCCGAGGCGTGCGGGTGGGCGCCAGGGGCCTTGTGTGGGACGCAGCCCTGCCCTTCTTTCTCAGGCACACCAGGAGGGTGGTGGTCAGTTCCCTGGGGAGCTGCCCACGGTCCTAGGGCCTCCTTCTCCCCAGGGAGCTGCTCTATGGCCTGGGGGACCTTGTGGGCATGAAAGATGCCCAGAGCGGTGTCCCTCTTCCCTGTGCCCATGGAGGGCGGCGTTCAGCTGGACGCCGGGATTGCCGGATCCCCACTTCCATATCATGGGTCCCACTCGCTCTGCTCTGCTGGAACCTTGGCCAAGTGCCAGCGCGGCCAGAAGTGCTCTTGAATCATCCTTAGTCTCAACTCCAATATTCTCAGCTCCGTCTCAGCTGCACGGGGGCCCCAGAGTTACGGTCCCTAAGGACACCCTCCTCGCTTGCCTCTGCCTGGGACTCCACCGGCTGTCTGCTAAGCGGCGACCAGTGTGGCCCAGGCGCAGCATAGTGAGGACCCCGGATGGCCACCCTCCACCTGAGGCAGCTTTGAGTGTGGCTCTCGGCGGCGAGGGCCATTGACCCCGGCTGAGAGCGGGTGGGGGTCTGGTCTCTCTGGTCTCAGGGGTGTAAGGGGTCAAGACCTTGGACCAGGCACCATGCCAGCCCAGGGGACATGGCAGTGAGGGAGACCCACCTTACTGGCAGTGACTCCTGAGCCTGTGGCCACCTCCCACTGCCCGCAGACTCTCCCCAGTTGACGGGGGGCGGGGGGCACAGGGCTGGCTCAGGGGTGGCACTTCCTGGTCCTCACAGCCTCATGGGGCTGGTTGCACTGCCCTGGTGCCAGAGCCCGGGGGACCCAGAGTTGCAGGACCGACATCTGAGGAGAGGGAGCTTTCCCGAACCAGCACCTTGGAGATCCGTGTTCAGGGGGCGGGGGGCACCTTCACCCAGCACCTCTCCTCCACTGCAGAGGGCAGCTCTGGGGGTGGGCTCCAGCCCCGCTGGGGGGTCGTGCCGTCCCTCCCTGTAGGCAGCGCTGGCAAAGCCTAAGAAGGACCTGAGGCATGCAGGTCGCAACGGGGGGGGTCAGCTCTGGCCCACCGTCTGCTGGAGGGTGGAGCGGGATGGGAGGGAGGTCCGCCTCCATCATGCCTGCTCGGGCCTGTCCAGGCTGGGCCTTCCCGGAACCCCACGCTGCGGCCCTGGGGGGTGGAGGGTGGTAGCCCTGGTGTCCCCCTCCCCCATTCCAGTTCTGGCCTTTGGTGCAGCCCTTACACGGGGCGGAGGGAGGCAGACCCTCCCTCACCCCCACACCCAGCTGGCCCAGGGTGGCCCTCGCTTTCCCCTGGGGCCCCAGGCTCCACTTATGAGGTCTGTCGTCCCCCACACGCCTACTGCTCCACACCCTCAGGACCCGCCAGCTGCCAGCTGCCCTGCTAAAGCCCCCATCCGCCACCCACCTCCCATCACAGCACGCCCACTGCAGATCCGGTGGCCACCCCTCTCGGCCGATCCACTGGCAGTGGCCTCGCCCGGCAGTGGCTGGGTCCGGGTCTGCACGCACGCTCAGTGAATGTTTGTCGGGTGCATGGATCCATCACTGGTCCAGTGACAGCATGGGGGACACAGTGATGGAGCGGTAACCAGAGAAGTGCACACAGCTGTCTGGTGAGCCAGTGGGTGGCCTGTGGCATGGGGGGCTGCGCGCACACTGCGGGGCACAGAGACAGGAAGGGCTGGTGGGCATAGGGGGCTCTGGTACATGGGAGGCGGGTGGGTGATGAGGGTGTGGAGGGGGACGTATATGGAGGGTGCAGAAGTGGTGGAGGGGTGAGTGTATGGAGAGGTGAGCTAGTTGTGGAGGGGTGAGTGTGTGGAAGGTGGAGGGGTGAGTGGGTGGAGGTGGAGGGGTGAGTGTGTGCAGCATGGAGGGGTGGAGGGGTGAGTGTGTGCAGGGTGGAGGATGGAGGGTGAGTGTGTGGAAGGTGGAGGGTGAGTGTGTGCAGAATTGGAGGGGGTGAGTGTGTACAGCGTGGAGAGGGAGGGGGTGAGTGTGTGCAGCGTGGAGAGGTGAGTGTGCAGCGTGGAGAGGGAGGGTGAGTGTGTGCAGCGTGGAGAGGGAGGGGTGGAGGGTGCGTGCAGGATGCAGGGGTGTGTGTGTGCAGGGTGCAGGGGTGTGTGTGTGCAGGGTGCAGGGGTGTGTGTGTGCAGGGTGCAGGGGTGTGTGTGTGCAGGGTGCAGGGGTGAGTGTGTGGCGGACAGAGAACGGAAATGGAAGGCAGTGCCGGCCAGAACGCTGGTGGATGTTTGAGCCGCCGGCAAGCTGGGGACGGTCCCCAGGGCAGGCACACTTGGTCGGCTCCGGGCTGGGTGTCAGAGAGCGTGATCTGTCGGGCCTGCCCCTCGGGCGGGGAGCCGGCTGCTGGCGGCGGCGGCGGCCCCCGGGGGCCCCGGGGAGGGGCCAGGAGGAAGCCCGACTCCCACGGGCGCTGGCCCGGGCCCGGGGAGGCCTGGCGCTGAGGGCTGGGGGGGGGGAGGGGGGTCATCAGCCCTGGGAAGCCCGGGTGGGGGGCACACCCACACCTGCCTCGGTGGGCCCGCGGAGCACCTTCACCGTTCCCCGCGGAGGTGAGGCCGCAGGGTGACATCACGTCTGCGGCGGGCGCCCCAGGGCCTGGCAGAGGCACGGTGGGTGGGGGTGCTCTGCCCGGTGCTGGACGGGTCCCTGCCCCGACCCTGCCAGCCTCGGTTCACTCAGGGTCGTGCTGGGGTCGTCGAGTGGGCGGGGCACTGGGAGGAGGACCTTGGTACCGGGCAGGCTCCGAAGCCCCGTCGCCGACCCCCCGCTGCCCTGGGCGCGCCCTGCCCGCGGCCTGGGCCTCCCTGAGCGGGTAGAGCCGGGGCCCCCAGGTGTCTCTCGCAGCTGAGAACGTTGCTGGCCTCGGGGCCCTTCCGTGCGTGGAGGGGCAGGTGGGAGGCCGGGTCAGCGGGGGGAGGGGTCTCAGGCAGCCCCGGGGACCCGGAGGCCTGGGCCCAGCGTCCCGCTCCCTGGGAGCCAGGAGGGAGCCGCACTCGGCCGTCTGCCGACCTGGGGCCCGGCTAGTGACGCCCGTCCCGGACACACGGGTCTCCTGCCGGCCCTGCTCTGGGGTCTGGGCCTGCCCCCTCCGGGGAGGCCACTGCTGGGAAAGGTCCCCGGGGCCAGGGTACCAACCGCTCTCCTTCCGGCTGTGCAGCCCGGCAGCCCCGAACCTCAGTCTCCCCATCTATGAAATGGCAATCGCGCACGGGAAGAACTACTCCCGTCTGGGCGGCGAGCCCCGTGCCACGGCAGCCACTGTCACCCTCGAGGGGGCCCGGCCGTCCCCCCCCGCCCCTCACCCCAGGCCTAGCGCAAAGCAGCCTTCGCTGGGGTCCCCATCTGGAAACGATTGCGCTTGTGGCCCTCAAAGATATAATTAAAAAATATTGGGTTTTTATGCTCTTTCCTTGGCTGGGGTGGAATCCAGCCTGGTCATGAAACAGGACCGTGCTGACGGCAGGCACAGGGAGCTCCGGCCCGCGGCCCCGCTGCCTGTCTTCGCGGTCTCTCGGGCCACGCTCCGGCGGGGGCGGGCCAGGGGTGGGCTCTCGGAGGCCTGACCTTGTTCTTGGGGTGCCTCCGGCCGGTCCCCCTCCAGGCCCTGCCTCCGCCAGGAAGCCTCCCTAGCTGGCAGCCCCACCGTGGAAGGGGCCCCCTTCCCCCACGCGGCCCTGTCTGCGAGATGCGAGGGTCGTCCTGGCCTCGAGTGCCCGGGGCGGCCCTGGAGGGGTGCCCGCCTGGCTGAGGC
>JAESUZ010000390.1:0-25554 GCA_017311185.1 Proteles cristata cristata | reverse complement strand
GGAGCAATAGTGTCAAAACATAAACAAGTACCACATTATTCACTCTTGTTTTTCACCTTTTTTTCCATGCCTTTACAACATACATCAACAATATGCTTCCCTTCACTTTTTAATATAGCAATTTCTGCTTCCAGCAGAAGCTTCTGCAAATTGAATGTATTTACCCTAGCTTGGAAGACCAGGATGAATGAAAAGAGCTATGCCTGTGTGCAGTTGGTCCTGGTTGGGGAAGAAGACAGCCAGAGCTGAGCTTGTCCAGAACTGCCTAACATGTGTGAGGTTGGGTCCTAATTCCTCCAGTTTTTGTAGGTATCTCCTGCCCATTTCCCAGACTCGACCAATTGCTTCACGCAGTCTTTCCTTTCTTATCTGTTTCCCAGGCCGGAGCTTTTGCCCAACAACCCTCTAGTCACTTGGAGAAACTTAAGCAATGAACTAGGACTATAGTGAATGCTGATATATATTTATCTGTACAGCCTCCCTCAGAGCAAAGGGACAAGGAAACTGTGTATGCTGATAAAAGTTTAACAACAGACTCTCCAGAAAAAAAATATTGGGGTTATATGTGTTCCTACATTTTACTGATATGAAAGATGGGTAACACACAAATTAAAACAGTAAAATATGCATCACTGTTACCTTAAATTTCATATAGCCAGTACATTCTCACAGAATGCTTTTTTAATTTTTGTTAAATTCTTGTATCTGTAGCCAACCTATGGTTGTGACTGATGAATGAATATAATCCTGACATAAGTGTCGGTTGATATTTTCATTTATGTTAATGAGTAAGTTGACCGTGAAACAATATATATGCATGACAGAACATCATTTATTTGTCAGTGATGTGAGCAATTCCTTTTTTGAATTGGATAATAGTTTGCAAATACCAGACGAAAGCGTCCTTCACTTTTTGTGTTAGTCACTATGTAATGGCTATAGATACAATGCAGCAGTTTTACTTTTTATTTTTTCTGTAATACTCATATGTATGTATTTTTAAAGTGCACCATTCAATGATTTTTAGGATATTCCTTGAACTGTGAAAACAATACTACATCAATTTTTAGAAACTTTTCATCACCTCAAAGACATTAGGTTCCCTTTAGCAATCACTGCCCATTCTCCTCCCAAACTATCCAACCCTAGGCACCCTGTAATCTATAATTTCTGTCTCTATGGATTTGCCTATTCTGACCATTTTGTGTAACCAGTATCATACAATATTTGTCCTTTTATGACTGGCTTCTTTCACTTAGCACAATGTTTTCAAGGTTCATCCATTTAGAACTTCATTTCTTTTCATGACCAAATTGTATTACATTATTTGGAATAATATATTTGGAATAGTATTTCTTTTTTTAAAATATATTTATTGTCAATTTGGTTTCCATATAACACCCAGTGCTCATCCAAATAAGTGCCCTCCTCAATGCCCATCACCCCTTTCTCCTCTTCCCCACCCCCATACACCCTCAGTTCTCCGTATTTAAGAGTCTCTTATGGTTTGCCTCCCTCCCTCTCCTTAAATATTTTTTTCCCTTCCCCTCCCACATGGTCTTCTGTTAAGTTTCTCCAGGTCCACATATGAGTGAAAACATATGGTATCTATATTTTTCTGCTTGACCTATTTCACTTAGCATAATACCCTCCAGTCCCATCTACGTTGTTACAAATGGCTAGACTTCATTCTTTCTCATTGCCATGTAGTATTCCATTGTATATATAAACCATATCTTCTTTATCTATTCGTCAGTTGATGGACACTTAGGCTCTTTCTATGTTTTGGCTATTTTTGACAGTGCTGCTATGAACATTGGGGCACATGTGCCCCTATGCATCAGCACTCCTGTATCCCTTGGGTAAATTCCTAGCAGTGCTATTGCTGGGTCATAGGGGAGTTCTATTGATAATTTTTTGAGGAACCTCCACGCTGTTTTCCAGAGGGGCTGCACCAGTTTGCATTCCCACCAACAGTGTAGGAGGGTGCCCGTTTCTCCACATCCTCACCAGCATCTATAATCTGATTTGTTGATTTTATCCACTCTGACCAGTGTGAGGTGGTATCTCAGTGTGGTTTTCATTTGTATTTCCCTGATGAGGAGGGATGCTGAGCATCGTTTCATGTGTCTGTTGGCCATCTGGATGTCTTCATTGGAGAAGTGTCTATTCTTGTCTTCTTCCCATTTCTTCACTGGATTATTTGTTTTTTGGGTGTGGAATTGGTGAGTTCCTTATAGACTTTGGATATTAGCCCTTTATCCGATATGTCATTTGCAACTATCGTTTCCCATTCTGTCGGTGTCTTTTACTTTTGTTGATTATTTGCTTTGCAGTGCAGAAGCTTTTGATCTTGATGAGGTCCCAACAGTACATTTTTGCTGTTGATTCCCTTGCCTTTGGAGATGTGTCCAGTAAGAAACTTCTGCAGCTGACATCAGAGAGGTTGTTACCTGATTCTCCCTCTAGTGTTTTGATGGTTTCATGTCTGACATTCAGGTCCTTCATCCATTTTGAGGTTGTTTTTGTGTGTGCTGTAAGGAAGTGGTCTAATTTCATTCTTTCGCATGTTGCTGTCCAGTTCTCCCAGCACCATCTGTCAAAGAGGCTGTCTTTTTTCCATTGGATACTCTTTCCTGCTTTGTCCAAGATTAGTTGGCCATACATTTGTGGATCCAATACTGGGTTCTCTGTTTTCTTCCATTGGTCTATGTGTCTGTTTTTGTGCCAGTACAATAGTGTCTTGATGATGACAGCTTTGTAGTAGAGGCTAAAGTCTGGGATTGTGATGCCTCCTGTTTTGGTTTTCTTCTTCCATATTACTTTGGCTATTCAGGGTCTTCTGTGGTTCCATACAAATTTTAGGATTGCTCTAGCTTTAAGAAGAATGCTGGTTCAATTTTGATTGGGATTGCATTGAACGTGTAGATTGCTTTGGGTAGTAATGACATCTTAACTATATTTATTCTTCCGACCCATGAGCATGGAATGTTTTTCCATTTCTTTGTGTCTTCAATTTCCTTCATAAGTTTTCTATAGTTTTCATCATACAGATCTCTTGTATCCTTCGTTAGGTTTATTCCTAGGTATTTTATGGTTCTTGGCACAGTTGTGAGTAGAATCAGTTTCTTGATTTCTCTTTCTGTTGCTTCATTGTTGGTGTATAAAAATGCAACCGATTTCTGTACGTTGATTTTGTACCCCGCCACTCTGCTGAATTCATGCATCAGTTCTAGCAGACTTTTGGTGGAGTCTATTTTCCATGTAGAGTATCATGTTGTCTGCGAAAAGTGAGTTTGACTTCTTCTTTGCCAATTCTGATGCCTTTTATTTCATTTTGTTGTCTGATTGCTGATGCTAGCACCTCCAACACTATGTTAAACAACAGTGGTGAGAGTGGACATCCCTGTCATCTTCCTGATCTCAAGGGGAAAGCCCTCAGTTTTTCCCCACTGAGGATGATGTTAGCTGAGGGCTTCTCATAGATGGCTTTTATGATGTTTAAGTTCTTTTTATCCCAACTTTCTCGACGGTCTTTATTAAGAAGGGATGCTGTATCTTTTTTTTTTTTTTTTTTGAAGGGATGCTATATCTTGTCAAATGCTTTTTCTGCATCTATCGACAGGATCATATGGTTTTTATATTTTCTTTTGTTAGTGTGATGTATCACATTGATTTTTGCGAATATTGAACCAGCCCTGCAGCCCAGATAGAATCCCACTTGATCATGGTGAATAATTCTTATTATATGCTGTTGAATTTGATTCACTCGTATCTTGTTGAGGATTTTTGCATCTGTGTTCATCAAGAATATTGGCCTGTAGTTCTTTTTTTTTTTTTTTTTTTTTTTTGCTGTGTCTCTGTCTGGCTTGGGAATCAAAGTGATACTGGTTTTGTAGAATGAGTCCACAAGTTTTTCTTCAATTTCTATTTTTTGAACAACTTGAAAAGGATAGGTATTTTTTTTAAATGTTTATTTTTTTAAATGTTTTATTTATTTCTAGGAGAGAGAGAGAGAGAGAGAGAGAGAGACAGCGTGAGCAGGGAGGGTCAGAGAGGGAGTCACAGACTGAAACAGGCTCCAGGCTCTGGGCTGGCAGTCAGCACAGAGCCCAACGCGGGGCTCAAACCCACGAACTGCGAGATCATGACCCAAGCAAAAGTCGGGATGCTTAACCGACTAAGCCACCCAGGAGCCCCCAAAAATGTTTATTTTTGAGAGAGAGAGAGAGAGAGAGAGAGAGCGAGCATGAGCAGGGGAGCGTCAGATAGAGAGGGAGACAGAATCCGAAGGCAGGCTCTAGGCTCTGAGCTAGCCGTCAGCACAGAGCCCGAGGCGGGACTCAAACCCACGAACTGTGAGATCATGACCTGAGCCGAAGTCGTACGCTTAACCGCCTGAGCCACCCAGGCATCACCCTTTGATTATTTTTAAGTTGTTTTATTGAGTTATAAGAGTTCTTTTTTTAACTTTCTATTTTAGAGATAGTATGTACACAGGTAAGCAGAGGAAAGGGGCAGGGAATCTTAAGCCCGATTCACTCCTTAAGTTTACCATGGAGCCTGATGTGGGGCTTTATTCCATGACCCTGGGAACATGACTTGAGCTGAAACCAAGTTAGATACTTAACCGACTGAGCCACCCAGCACTCTGAGTTGTAAGAATTTTTTAAATGTTCTAGCTACAAATTCCTTATTAGATAGGATTTGCAAAAATTTTTTCCAGTTCTATGGGTTGGCTTTTCACTTTCTTGATGGTGGTCTTTGAAATACCAACGTTTTAAATTTCATTGGTATAAGTTATTTTTCAACTCTTCTAAAAATAAAGTATTACTCATTTTGTTTATATCTGCAGCTTCCTTGTATTGACATTGAGGCTTTGCATCTTGGCCTGAGTACTGTATAGGTGATGTTATGTTCTTCTCAGGACATTTGGAGCTATGTGATGTTATTATATCCTTTATTGGAGAAGAAATTTTGATAATCTAATCAAACTGTTGCCTGATTTCTCTTCTATATAATTGTTAAGTTTCCTTCCCCCAACTCATGATTTTTAAAAAAGTTTTTACTTCCAGTTAGTTAACATACAGTGTTTTATTAGTTTCAGGTGTACAATCTAGTGATTCAAGAATTTCATATATCACCTGGTGCTTATCACAACAAGTGCCCTCCTTAATCCTCATCACCTATTTAACCCATATCCACACCCCTCTCCCCTCTGGTAACCATCATTTTGTTCTCTGTAATTAAGAGTCTGTTTCTTGGTTTGTCTCATTATCTCTTTTTCCTGTTTTGTTTCTTTGTTTCCTTGTTTCCCGTTTCCTTGTTTCCCGTTTCCTTGTTTCCCGTTTCCTTGTTTCCCGTTTCCTTGTTTCCCGTTTCCTTGTTTCCGTTTCCTTGTTTCCCGTTTCCTTGTTTCCCGTTTCCTTGTTTCCGTTTCCTTGTTTCCGTTTCCTTGTTTCCGTTTCCTTGTTTTCCTTGTTTCCCGTTTCCCGTTTCCCCGTTCCCCGTTTCCCGTTTCCCCCGTTTCCCCGTTTCCCCCATTCCTTGTTTCCCTTAAGTTCTACATCTGAGTGAAATGCTATGGTATTTATCTTTCTTTGACTTGTTTTGATTAGCATTATACTCTGTAGCTCCAGCCACGCTGTTGCAAACAGCTAGACTTCATTTTTTTATGGGTAAATAATATTCATATGCCACCTTTTTATCCATTCACCTGTCAGTAGATACTTGGGATGCTTCCATATCTTGGTTATTGTAAATAATGCTTCCATAAACATAGGGGTACATGTATCCCTTTGGGTTAGTGTTTTTATTAATGTTTATTTAGAGAGCATGTGGGCACACATGAGTGGGGGAGGGGCAGAGAGACGGGGGGTGGGGGGAGAAACCCAAGCAGGCTCCACACTGATAGTGCCAATGCAGGGCTTGATCCTATGAACAGGGAGATCATGACCTGAGCTACCCAGTAGTGAAATTGCCGGATCATAGGGTACTTCTTTGTTTAACTTTTTGAGGAACCTCCATATTATTTTCCTGAGTGGCTGCACCAGTTTGCATTCCCACCAACAGTGTAACAGGGTTCCTTTTTCTCCACATCCTTGCTAACACCTGTTGTTTCTTATGCTTTTGATTTTAGCCATAATGACAGGTGTGAGGTGATGCCACATTATAGTTTTGATTTGTATTTCCCTGATAAGTGCTACTGAACATTTTTCATGTATCTATTGGCCATCTGTTTCTCCATCTTCTTTGGAGAAATGTCTATTCATATCTTCTGCCCATTTTTTAAATTGGAATGTGTTTTAGGTATGCGCTTTAGAAGTTCTTTATATACTTCAGATACTAATCCTTTAGCAGATATGTCATTTGCAAATACCTTCTCCTATTCAGCATGTTGCCTATCAGTTTTGTCATGTGTGCTGGGTAGAAGCCTTTTATTTTGGTGTAGTCCCAGTAATTTATTTTTGCTTATGTTTCCCTTGTTTCATCTTGAAAAAAGCTGCTATAGCTGACATCAAATAAGTTACTGCCTATATTCTCTTCTAGGATTTCTATGGTTTATGTCTCACATTTAGGTCTTTAATCCATTTTGAATTTATTTTTGTGTATGGTATAAGAAAGCTGTCCAGTTTCATTCTTCTGCATGTCGCTGTCCAGTTTTGCCAGCACCATTTGTTGAAGAGACTGTCTTTTTTCCATTGGATGATCTTTTGTGCTTTGTTGAAGATTAATTCGGTGGTGAGAGTAGACATCTTTGTCTTGTTACTGACCTTAGGGAAAAAGCTCTTAGTTTTTCCCCAATAAGGATAATGTTATCTGTGGGTTTTTCATATTTTGCCTTTATTATATTGAGGTATGTTCCATATGAGCCCACTTTGTTGAGGTTTTTATCGTGACTGGATGTTGTACTTTGTCAAGTGCTTTTTCTGCATCTATTGAAATGATCATGTTTCTTATCGTTTCTCTTATTGATGTGATGTATTATGCTGATTTGTGAATATTGAACCACCCTTGCAACCTGTGAATAAATCCCATTTGATTGTGATAAATAATTTTTTATGTATTTTAGTTTTAATATAATTTAATTGTAGATATACATAATTTTTAATAATGGCTGTATTTAACAATTTAGCTCAAAAAGATTTAGCAAGACTTTCTTTAGATTTAACAATCAGTTCTGGTGAGCTGAGATGGGGCAACATTGGCACATTGTTGGCAACCGAACTTTTGCAGGACCTGTTATGGGCTAGATGCTATATGTGTAACCTCTAAGATTCCTTAGTTCTCCGTAGTCTTAATAATAATCGTACCTAATTCAATACCATTGGCCCTTGCTCCACCTGCTGCTTGTAGGATCCAAGTCCTCTGTTGTGTCTTAAATTTTTCTTTTAAGTTCTTAGTTGGTATTTCCCTTGTGATCATGAACAAGTCTGCCATGTTTTGGTGCTTTGTGGCACATTAACTAGGTATTGATCTGTTCTTATTATCTCCCACTAAGGCTCTGCTGTTTCTTGGGTGCTGCTCCTACTCTGCTGAACTCCAGTGTCTCCTCCTGATCCTGTGGACCTTCTGGGTACTGACAATAAGCACAGGACTATTCACCGTGCCAGAGCATCTGGATAATTTGTTTTAAGGTAGGAAACAATGTGTGTCTTTTGCTTTCGTATTATATATTTTTTGGTAGGTGTCCTCAAGTAGGATGGCTGATAACCTTACAAATTTTCTTGACTAATCTTTTATTTCAGAATAGTTTTTAGATTTACAGAAAAGTTCAGAAGATAGTATAGGAAGTTCTCATACACCTTATAGTTAGTTTCTCCTGTTATGAATGTCTTACATTATTATAGTACATTTGTCACAATTAATGGATCAGCATTAATGCATTATTAACCAAAGTCCATACTTAGATTTCTTCTGTTTTTTTTTTTCCTAATGTCCTTTTTCTGTTCGAGGAGTCCATCCAAGATATCACACTACATTTAATAGTCCTATCTCCTTTGATTCTTCTTGTCTGTGACAGTTTCTAAGACTCCTTATTTTTGATGACCTTCACAGTTTTGAGGAGTACTGGTCAAATATTTTGTAAAATGTCCCTCAATTGAGATTTATCTGTTCTTCTCATGCTCACATAGCCATTGGCTATAGGTTTTTGGAAGACCACACAGGTAAAGTGCTGTATTCATCACATTATATCAAGGGTACCTACTTTCAATGTGACTTAGAGTTGTTGTTGAACTTGATTACCTGACTGAGATAGTATTTGTCTAGTTTCTCCATTGTAAAGCTACTACTTTTTAAAGCACCTTTCTATACTCTTTGGGAGGAAGTCACTATGCATGGACAATGTTTACTGAGTGGGGACTATCTTGAGGGTAGATTATTTACATACTTTATTTGGAATCTTATGTACAGGAGATTGGTTTCTTCTCCCCATTTGTTTATTCAACTATTTATGTCAGTGTGGACTCATGGATATTTAACTAACTAACCTAGTTAGTTAATGTTTATTATTCATGGATTCTGTATTTTTGAATTTGCCTGATTGCTAAAATTTATTTGCCACAAGTATTGACTTGGGAGTTACAATTTCATGTTCATTTTCAGACATGTGCAGAACAACAAAACACTTGAGTAACCTTAAGTGCATGTTCTCAGCTGAGGTTGAACAAAGCAATACTTTGCCTTCTTGTTTCACCTCTCATAAACAAGTGTCCTTTTCATCATCTTTTTAATGTCATGTTTTCTCACTTTTTTTGTGGTTTTTATTAGTGATTTCACTGCTTAAAATGACCTGCAAGCTTAGTGCCAAAGTGCTTGCTAGTGTTCCTAAGTGTAGAAAGGCTGTGATGGAGAAAATATATAAGTTGGATAAGCTTTATTCAGTTACGAGTTACAATGTTCTTGTCCATAAGTTCAATGTTAATGACTCAACAGTATATATTAAATAAGTTGTCTTTAAACAGAAACTTGCATAAAATAAGGTTATATATTGATAAGTTAAAGAAAATGTAGTATCAGGAGGTTTGTAGGAAACCAACCCTGTATTTTCCCTAGGAGCAATGAATATTTTCTAATTCAGTGTTCATGGAGACTTTATAGAACATAACTACCATGAGTAATGAGTATAGACATAGACATTTCTAGTATTTTATTAATTTGTTGCTAAAATGGCTACTACTTTGGCCACTGGAAGCTTTTTTATTCGACTCTTGTATCCCTTTATCCCTTTGGTATAAATCTCTCATCAGCGTGTGTGTGTGTGTGTGTGTGTGTGTGTGTGAAATTATTTTCAAAGCAGTTCCTTAATTTCTGGCAACTCCTTAATTTTATACCTCATTTGTAAAGTTAGACATTTCTCCAAGGAGCTCTGGTTCCTTTTTTTATTTTTATTTTTTGTTTTGTTTTTGTTTTTGAGAGTGGTATTAGAAACCAGGATCTGGGGGCATCTGAGTGGCTCAGTCGGTTAAGCATCCAACTTTGGCTCAAGCCATGATCTCATGGTTCATGGGTTCGAGCCCCGTGTTGGGCTCTGTGCTGACAGCCAGCTCAAAGCCTGGAGTCTGCTTTGAACTCTGTGTCTCCCTCTCTCTCTGACCTTTCCCTGCTCATGCTGTCTCTCTGTCTGTCTGTCTCTCTCTCTCAGAAATAAATAAAACATTAAAAAATTAAAAAAAAAACACAGGATCTGGGCACTGGGTGTGCTTGTTGCTATTGAGGTGTCCTTGCTTCGGACCCTCTTAGCTGACAGTAAAGAGATATTTGTGTCTATACTAACACATATGTATACATATATCTATAAATATTTCTGCATGTAGTGATATGAATCTATATTAAGCTGAACATCAGTTCAAATTGATGTCTCCAACTCTGTTATCATATGGTTCATTTTAGCTTCTCTTCTTCTTTTTTTTTTTTTAAATGTTTTATTTATTTTTGAGAGAGAGATAGCATGAGCAGGGGAGGGTCAGAGAGAGAGGGAGACACAGAATCTGAAACAGGCTCCAGGCTCTGAGCTAGCTGTCAACACAGAGCCCTACGCGGAGCTCGAACCCACAAACCGTGAGATCACGACCTGAGCCGAAGTTGGACACTTAACCGACTGAGCCACCCAGACTCCCTACCTTCTCTTCTTAATTATCTGTGACCTCCCAATTCAATAGCAAGATAACTGGCTCCCACCATCTGCCATCCATTTACTTAATTGTTCAATTCTACTATACATGTACAGTGGCATCAAAATTGTTAACCCATAGTCCTGTGGGAAACCACTTTCTCAAATGGAATATTGTGCTTATGTACGGTGCCTTTTGTAATTGGTCTTACTGTCTCCACTTACCTCCCAAGTTACTTCACTTAGCAACTTTTCTTACAGCTTTTAGTAATACTCTTTAATGTCCTTACATGTTCCATTACTCACTATTCAGAAAAAAACCATGTGGGATTAGGCTAGAAAACCAATCAAGTGGCAGATGCGCACTGTACTCCGGATTCTTGGACTATGCTATTCTATCGCTCCCACTCTGTCCCTTGATCAAGGTCCATGTGCCTTATTTCTTCCAGTTTCACAGTTCTCCTCCAGAAGCTACCTCAGTTTTTGTAGAAATAGCTTTCTTTAGGGCTATATAAAGATCGTATCAGATGTACCCAAATATGCTTGAGTCCTAATTATATGAAACTTTGCATGCTTCATCTCATTTAATTTCACTTAATCCTCATACAGATACTTTATAAATTTATAAAGTGCTTATTGTCAGGCATTTTTCTAAGTGTATTAGAAGTACTAACTTGATTAGACATCAAAATCTTATGAGATAGGTTCTGTTAATATTCTGCCATTTTACAGATAGGAAACAAAGGCTCAGAGAGGTTAAGTGACTTGTTCAAGGTCCTACAGTCCAAAGTCTGCTCTTTCTATTAAACCACACTGCCTCAAGTTATACAGAACACAGCTGAATCTCAGTTAAAAAATTTAACTTTAGGTGTCTTTTACTTTTCTTTTTTGAGGACACTTTTGAGGAGGTAAGGCCATTGCTGACAACGGGGAAACAAGGAAATCTAGATCTCAGTGAATTTTATTTCTTGTATAATTCATCACACATCTTGGTAAATAGTTCTTGGCATGCCCAGGGTGACTGAGCAGAAACTCCACAAAGAGAAGGAATGTTGCTGCAGATAACCAGAAAATTTTCCTAGTTCTTTCTCTCTCTCATCCTTAGCCATTTTTGAGATACAAATATTTAAATTCAATAAGCATGTATTGAGCACTTACTTTTGTGTGTGTTTTACTTTGTGCACTTACTAGTGTTTTAGGCACTAGTGGGAAATGGAGAAACCATTAAGGGATGGTTCCACAATACAAGTAGCTTTTTATGGTGGGGAAGATCAATGTGTATCTAAAATACAATTTCAAATAATATGGAAAGGGGGTAACATTATCTACTCTATTCAAGCCCAATCTTCTCATTTTGGGGGGCTTTATCTTTTATGTTATGCCTGATTCATCTTAACATTAGAATAACTCTCTACTGAGTTCCAATGACCTGGGCCTCTTGGGAATATTCAGAGACCTAGAGGGAAGCCAGCCTGTAGTTCCAAAGTAGCTTTGGTTAGCATTATAGAGCATTATAAATTGGCTCTGGGCCTTTGTAGAGGGGTCAATGGTTCCAGTCCAGCAGAGGGCCAGATATGGTACTTTGTGCTTGCGTAGTTCCTGCTTAACACTCAGTGAGGGACAGCCTGAGCTTTGCCTAATTTCCTTTCTGGCTCCCAGACCTCCCACCACTCTATAGGTCGGCAATTCCTGGCTTTCTTGCCACCCTCCCTTCCTCTTCCCAGTCTAATTAGTAGATTGGTGGGAGGTAGCCTCAGAAAGGGAAGGCTTTCCCGGAGTACCTATTCTTTAAAGCAATCCAGCCATTTGGGCTTTAATTGGATTCGGAGGGCCCCTTAGTGCTTTGTCCTTTGTGCATCAGGAAGTTAATTACTTAATAAACCAAATGGGAGTCATTCCGAAATGCAATGTTAGCTCTTTCTTCTTAGAGCACAACTTGTGACGGGCTAGGGTACTATAGTCACAGCCTAAGATAAACCTGGGAGGCTGCAGAAGTTTGTGATGAGTGCTCTAAATTTAGGAGTCCTATTTCATAGTATGGCTTCTCTTAGGGCCCCCAGGGCCCCTCCCTACAGCTTCTCACCTAGGCTTTTCCTTTCCATGCTGACCCCATCCTCTGACTCAATTTTAGTGTATATGCTCTGTGTTCAGTTTCAAGGAGGCCCTGTTCATTTAATCTGGCAAAGCAATTTATAGTTAACGTTAGCAGCCAACACTTAACATGTAAGCCAGCACTTAACAGGCATTCTGCTAAATACTCTATTAAATTCATTAAGTTCTCCTAACAACCCTATGATGTTGGTTGGTCTTATACCCATTATACAGATGAAGAAATCAAGGCCCAGAGAGTTTAAGTGATTTGTTTAAGATCACATGGCTAGCAGCTAGTGGAGCTGGGATTTGAATCCAGGTTGTCGGGCATTGGAGCCATGGTTTACAAAACCACCAAATTGTTATGCCAAGTGTGTTTAACTAATGCCTGGTAATAACCTAGTTGCTAAGGCATGTTTACATACTTCCCTAACCCTTTTCCAGAGTGCTTACACATTTATCGAGCACCTCCTATGAACCAGATGATATTTTAATTACTATAATGGCATTTAATGTCTTAACTGTTAGGAGGGACTAATACATGCATTATGAAAGAATTAAAGAACAATTAAGTGTTAAATAGCATAGTATTGATTGTAAGTACACTGGTATTTTAGGAGGTGGAATCATGCTACATTTGAATAGGTAGAGATAAAGGAGGGCAATAGCATTTTAAGCAATGGGGAATAACCTAACAAGGGATAGAATTAAAAAGGTGAAAAGGGAGGAATGAGGAGATGTATATGGCTAGCATAGTGATTTTCAAGTATCTGTGTAACTAGGATAGAACCTCTCAAACTCTATGACCATAACCCTTCTTTTAACATCTACCAAGGGATATCTCTAGCAGGGAAGGCACATTGTCTTATAATAACAGCTAACATTTATTGAGTGCACGGTTCTGCAACATTTGTGAAAATTACTTCATTGAATCCTCAAAACAGCCTTAGAAAACTGAAACTGTTAGTCTCTCCACTTTTGAGATGAGGAAATGGAGGCTCAGAGATGCTAAGAAACTTGCCCAAGGTTACATAGCTAGTAAGAAATGAAGCTGGAAGATAAACCCAGGTAATCTGGCTCCAGAGACTGGATGCTAATCATAAAGTTATACTTTATGTTTAGGGTCTACTCCAGTCTAGGGTCTTGTAACCCCTTTGTAAGCTCCTATTCTGGTTTGTTAATCCAGACCTTATATTTGAAGAGACAACTTTTGCCCTTCATGCTTCTGGTCTAGACCAGGAGCAGACCAGGTAGCTTCTTTGAGTCTTTTTGTCTAGGGCCCAACCTTGATTTTGTCCATCAATATCCTCATCACTCTTACAAAAGGCAACACAGAAAAACAAAACTAAGGAAAATCAGGCCCTTCCTCCTAAAGTCTAGAGCAGAGCTGTCCTTAGCTGTCCTTGTTAGGCTTCTTTATCTTGAGCTCCATTATGGTCCTATGGGCCTTACAAGTGATGAGCTCCTCCTATTAGATGCTTCAGGAGGAAGACTTAGTTCCAAGAGAGAAACAATGGAAAGAACAGTTTTCTTAGCCTATTTACATATATAATCCTTCCATCAGAAGTTGTACCTTCTAACATGGTGGACTGATTGGGTTTTTGGAGTTCTTTTTGACTTTCGGCCTTCTGTATTGTGGACTCAGAGAAGATGGAAAGAAAACCTTGAGCTCTACTTTGGCTGTAAAGCAAAGCTGCTACTACACCATAATTTGTTGCTTTGTTTGCCCATGAGGGCTAATAGTCCAGCCTGTGACCACTCAGGAGTGTTGTTCTTTCTTTAAATGAAATGAGATGGGAGTTTAGGCCCTGAAAACTTTTATGAAAGTCTTTCATATGTGCTCCTTCCCCTAAGCCTCTGAAATTGGTCTGTACAGAATTACTTTAATTAACTTTACCAAACTAGGACAGAAAGCTGCTTTGTATTGTCTATTTCTCCTCTTATATACCACCATGTAAGAACATTCTCTCCAGAGAGGACTTAACAAGGCCCTCACCCAGCAAAAGTCAAAACTAAAACCCTCCTCCCATTATCAAATGTATCCCTGTTCTCAAAGGGAATTTAAACTTCTAAAAATTAGCAACAAAATCCCTCCCCCTTTAAAATGATCTCCATTCTCCTATTTGAACAGAAATAGACTTTGTTTAGCAGGCAGTGCATGGCCATTATAAGTTCTTAAGCATGATAAAAGTGGTGTTACAGGAGGATTGATCTGGCAATAATGTACTCTTGCCATAGTAATACTATCCTAACACATTATTTCTCACACTGTGCTGTGATTGCCTGTTTACTCCTCTTTCTCCCTCAATAGATTATAAACTTGTAGGACAGTTACTTAGTCATCTCTACTTCCAGTGCCTAGTGCAGTGCTCACTGAATGGTAAGAGACTGGAGGCTGAAAGACTAAGCACGTAAGAGTAGGGTAGTGGAGTGGGCAACTGAAGTATTTCAGGTACATAAGGTGAAAAGAGCCCAGATATGGACAGGATGTGTGAAATACTTTGTAGGCAGATATGCAAGGATAATATGAATGAAGGGGGCAAGATGTAAGAGGATGTGACGATTTCTAATTTGGAGAATCAGAAAATAGTACTAGTGGATTTTAGGGGAACCAAAAAGAATTCCCATTTGTTCTCCTGAGCTCAGAACTAACTGAGAAATAAGACTCAGTAAGTGAATGGATATCAAAATGTGAGTACTCTGTGAATTACGTAGATTTCTCCATACAGTAATTGGCCTGCTAAGACAACTGTAGTCTGCTCCAGGAACATAGCTCATCCTGTAGGGTTTCCACTTGGCTGAGAGCAGCCTAAAACAACTCTCAAGGCAGTCAAAGCTGAAAGAGAGAGCCCAGAATTATGGTCATCCAACCTTTTATACAAAGGGCCAGATAATAAATATTTGAGGATTTTCAGGCTATGTGATTGCTACATTCAGAACTGCTGCCTCTGGGGTATGAAAGCAGCCATAGGCAGTAGGTAAAGGAACAAATGTGGCTGTGTTCCAATAAAACTTCAGTTATAAAAACAGGTGGTGGGCTGGATTTGATTCATGGGCTAGAGTCTGCCAACCCTGGCATAGAGGGGTCTGAATTAAACAGTTTCTTTGTTATTCTCACCAATAAGCTAATTCACACCTTGAGGGAAATGTAATGAAGGGTTGCAGATTGGCCATGTATGTTATCCCTAGAGGAAACTTTCTCAGGGAAACTTGAAATCTAAGAAATGCTAATTCCCTTTTAACAGACACCATTGACAGAGTAACTTGGAAAAGGTTTCTGGAAAGATGGTTATCTTTGGAGATGTTAAGTTTGAGGTGACATTAAGACCAGCAAGTGGAGGGGCCCCTGGTGGCTCAGGCAGTTAAGCGTCCGACTTCGGCTCAGGTCATGATCTCCTGGTTCGTGGGTCTGAGCCCCATGTCGGGCTCTGTGCTGACAGCTAGCTCAGAGCCTGGAGCCTGCTTCAGATTCTGTGTCTCGCTCTCTCTCTGACCCTCCCCTGCTCACACTGTCTCTGTCTCTCTCCCTCAAAAAGTAAGTAAATCATTTAAAAAATTTTAAAAAGACCAGCAAGTGGAGGTTGCCTATAGCCACAGTAATGTGGGAATCCAGCTTGTACTGGCTTGGGAGAGCCAATTGTGCACATCTTTTTTCAACTCTGTGTTCAGTGACCTCAATATGGTAGCTTGAAATTGGCCATGGTGGGAGTAGTGATAGCATGGAAATTGGCAAAAACTAGAAATCAGAGTTTCCATGCTCTTGACACAAGCAGACTGTTAAACATTTACTAGCGTAACACTGCATGTAGAAGATATGAAATGCAGATCTGTAATACAGTTTCAAATAGAATCTAGTGGGGGAATCATCTGCTTGGAGGTGAGAGCTGATTCTCTGGCAGTGGATGAGCCTACAGAACGTAGGTTGAAAAAAAAGTAAATAAGCCAACACACTTGGGGAATATTCAATTTGGGTTCTGTAGAATAAGTAAACAGAGGTTTGGAAGACAGATGGGAGGAGGAGAATGGGGAAGACAGTGTCAGAGTAAGTGGCCATCCCTCACAATTTATGATGTTAGGCCCTTTGGCAAACATCGGAAAAGGACCACTTACCCCTTGTTAATTATAAAACAAGAAGTCCACATACCATGAATTGGCTGAATTGGTCAGGGAGACACTCCATGGAGCCTATGTACCTTTCAAATAGACCCAAGGTTTGTCCCTTTAACACTTGCTCCTTGATCCTGCATGGTGTTTCAGACAAGATCAACGGAGACAGAATTTGGAGCAGCTGTTATAATGCCACCTAACAAAGCCAACACAAACCAGTTAAAAGCCCCAAATTCCACATTAGTGCTCTTTAACTAACAAAGAATCTAGCTGCTATTCTGGTTTAAAGACTTGGACCACAGTCCTAGTTGAGAAATCTAACAGAGGAGCAATCTCCCTAAACAAACAAAAAAGGCTAAGTCTATTAACTAGTGATCAACTAATGCTTCACTAGACCCAGGGGCCACTTGTTTTGAAGTGAACCATTCCTGAAACTTGTAAGGACCTTGCCTTCTTCCCAGGTGATTCTGAAGCTCATGAAAATTCTGCTGCCTTTTGTAGTTTAAGGGCGTCAGTGTTTCTTGACTCTGGAGTTTACTTTGATCTTTCCCAAGGCCAGATCTGAGTCCCTAGATACCCAAAATAAAGATGTATACTTGCTAATAATGATCCCAGACCCAAACCTGAGGATACCAGATGAAACTACATGTAAGCCTCCAAACAAAAATGTGGGTGAATCACAGCAGAAACTTTGGTCTCTTAACATAGTACCTTAGTCTCCAAATGCCATTTTTTTGTGTTCCCGAAGTTTTCCAGACCATGTTGGAGATTTGTAACTCTAATCTGTCTACCTACCCTTCTTGGCTCTAATCAACTGACAGCAAACACAAGGAATTAGTTGTAGATCAATGTTGTACTTTTAGTTCCTCATTAGTGATAAGTAAAACTTATTAATTGATCAATGGTTTGCAAGATATATTTTTTAAACAGAGTAAATGATTTAATTTGTTTAATGTTTGTTTATTTTTGAGACAGAAACAGAGTATGAGCAGGGGAGAGGCAGAAAGAGAGGGAGACACAGAACCTGAAGCAGGCTTTAGGCTCTGAGGTGTCCGCACAGAGTCCAACACAGAGCTTGAACTCACAAACCATGAGATCATGACCTGAGCTGAAGTTGGATGCTTAAACGACTGAGCCACCCAGGTGCCCTGAGAGGAAATTATTAAAAACAAATTTTTTAATGTCTTATTTTTTGAGACCCAGAGAGGCAGAGTGAGCAGGGGAGAAGCAGAGAAAAAGGGAGACACAGAATCTGAAACAGGCTTCAGGCTCTTAGCTGTCACACAGAGCCTGATGCATGGCTTGAACTCACAAACCATGGGATCACAACCTGAGCTGAAGTCAGACTAACCGACTGAGCCACCTAAGCGCCCTGAGAGTAAATGATTTTTAAGATTTTTAAAAAATGTTTCTTTATTTTGAGAGAGAGAGAGAGCGAGCACACAAGTAGGTGCAGGACAGAGAGGGGGAGAGAGCATCCCAAGCAGGCTCCATGCTGTCAGTGCAGAGGGGTGACGTGGGGGGTCGAACTCACGAACCGTAAGATCATGACCTGAGCCAAGATCAAGAGTTGGACACTTAACCAACTGAGCCACCCAGCTGCCCTTAGACATTTTGTATCATATTGCTTAATCCTTATATCAACTGTATGAAATAGATATTATTAATATTCCTATTTTATAGAGGAAAAAAATTAAGAGACAGAAATATTAAATAATTTATTCAAGGTCATGCAGTAAGTGGCAGAGCCAGGATAAAAACGTCAGTGATCCAACTCTAACACATTCCATCATTTCCCTGTCTATATCTAAAAAACAAGATTTTTCTGTTAAAGTTGGGCCAGATGATATGGCATGACACAGAATAGGGCTTCTAATTATCCCAAATCCAAAATAGCTATAGGCTTAGAAAGCTAGAGAATGCAGGCCCCTCCCCCCCCCTTTTTTTTTCCATTTGAGAGTCCCCACACAGATGGGCTTACAGAATGGGAGACTATAAGGTAAGAAAGTGCTAGAGAGAAAAGGCACACATTATCATTTTAGTGAAATGACCCTAAACCTTCTGGTTAGTGCTCAATTAATGTTTGCTCTTCCTACAGTGGAGAGGAGTAAATGTGGGATTCTAATACTGTTTCCTCCTAAGCACTGGAACAATAGTTCCTCCCTTCATGGAGATATGAGGCAGGGAATAATGTATGCAAAGTGGCTGGTACATAGTAGGTGCTCCATGCATGTTGACCCCAGCTAATTTAAAAAGACCCAGTCTGCTCAGACACATGTACAAGACAAGGCCTTTCTCCCCTGCCCTTCAGCATTTGTCTTTCTCTGCAGCCTGTTAACTGTTCTGGCTTGAAATTCTTCAAGCACCTCTATTTGGGTTCTCTGTCCTGTCTTTTGTGGTAGGATAATCAGACAATAAAGTAAAAAGTAATATTAAGTAAGGGCCATGAAAAAAATAAAACCTGGTAATGGAAGAGAGAGTGGCTGAGGGAGTGGCAATATTAGTAGAGAGGCCATCAGAGGAGGTGACATTTGAGCTGAAAGCTGAGTGATAGGAAGGACTCTGGCTAGTCTGAGCCAGTCCCCAGAGGCTGGGGAAATTGACGGAACTAAGGTCTTGTAGAGTGCCAGACCCTGGATTGTGATGATCATACCAAAGTCCAGACATCCTCGCAATGCCTGGCTGGAAAATAATTTGACCTTTTCCAAACTGTCTTGACTGCAAGATCTCTCAACTGTTTCCACTTTGTTTTTGAGCTACGTGAAAAAGAGCAAACAACTCTAATTTAGCTGCTCAGTTTTCCAGCTGGAGATGCAGAATGGCAATGGGGAGCTGATTAAAATGAGGTGCTACTTTAAAAACCAGGAGCTTATTGACCTTAACTGTGTTTCTTCTAGCTTTAGATGTCATTGTTGAAGCTGTAGGTAAGTGATTTGTTGGCCTCCACTCTGGAGAGGTTTTATATATCGTTCATGTAGTCATAATTCTCACCTATTTTCCTTTCATACTTCTCAGTTAGGGGAATAATTACTGCCTTGGGTTCCTGCTTTTGGGTATTAGTATTTGATTCACTGAAAAGCCCAGTCTGTCTGTCCTTCATTCTTTCTTCCTTCCTTTCTCCTTTTAATGTCTCTTTGTTTAGAAGAAAGAAATCAATTTTTGAATTGATTTCAAATTGCATTTGAACTTGGAAAATTAAAACAAACGAACAGGAAAATACCATTACTTTTAGAGCTCATAAGACAAAGCCTGGCTGACTTGGGGTTTTGACTATTGGTTCTTATAACAAATGGCTCCTTTAAGATGGCACCAAAGTCAATACTAATGGTTATTATGATTAAGTACAGCTCCTTTGGTCTCCGTTTAATGCTCCCTGGCTTCTCTGGGTTTCCTGGCTTCCCTTTCCTCTTTCTGTTGCACACACATGGATCCTGTAAAGTCAAGTGTCCCTGAGATACACACAGGTGAAGGGGAGAAAGTTTGTAGCTGGCACTTCACCTTCCTTGCTATGTTTTCCCTCTGCCTAACAACTCAGTGGCCCAGTTTGAGCAGATTCTCTGCTGTAGTTGCCCCCTCCCTTGGCCTGTACTCACTCTCTAAAAGCCTTTTAAGCTTAAGGCATTTCAGGGTTCTCCTCCCATCACCCCTCATCCTGAGACTGCCTATTCTGTGCTGGAGGCCCACTCCAGCCGGTCCAGGGGTCCCTGAAGGATGGACAGTGTCAGCGAGGGAGTGAGAGAGCCCCAAGATTCTTTCTGATCACCAGGCAGGCATCTCTGCCCTATTGGTTTTGGTGTCTTTATGTATAGGTCAAACATTAACATGGCATCAGAAAATGGAATTTTTATAATGGATAGTTCTCTGTGATAAGATGTTTTGGAAAATGTACAGAAACAGGATTTACAGAAGTATTTTTGCAGAACTGCTCCAATTATAGTGAGGTTGAGTAACTAAGAAAATAACAGGGTGTTCTTAGTGAAAAACAGGATAACATACACATTTTAATAATGCTAAGATTAAGTCATAAGTTTGTAGATACTCTTATCTATCCTCATCACAGCTGCCAGTGTAAGGGAAGGTGTTTATGGAATGTAGGCCTTAGGAAGGGACTGCTATACATCATCACTTAGCAAAGGTATATATGGTAACTTATGTTCTGCCCTTATCTGTTCCTTCTAAGTTAGGCTCTGGGCAAGACTTGATTGTCCAGTTATATTCTTTATGGCACCAGAGAGCCAGCTATACCTTTAAAGAGTTTAGTTCATATCCAATACATAGAATAGCCTCTTCAAGTGCATTTACATTTATGTTTAGTTTTTTGTCTATGATTTCTTGAATAGCTAGGGCAAGAGAAACATTTTTGTTAGTTGATTTACATGTTGAGCTGTATGAACCACTTGGACTAACACGATAGAAACAGAATTGTACACATAAACATCAGTCTTTTATGAGTAAGGGTCATTAGGCTGTTCATAGCTCAAGGGAAAGTATGGAGGAAAACAGGACCTGCTGGAGACACAATGTCTGTTCCCATAATCGAAAGTTCCCACAATAAGTTCCTTCACAAGGTGCAATCATCATACCAGGGCCAGAATAAGGGGTCAAGTCACTCCTGATACCGATCAACAGGGTACCTTAGGAGTCGGTGCTCAAGCAGAAATAATTGAGTGGGGGTGGATATTGGTCATCATCTGACTGGCAAGAGACCATGCAAACTTGCTTAAATCTCACCAGGAGCTTTCTCAACTAGTGGGCTCAGAATGGCTCCCAACAATTCTGGTCACCATCCTCTAGGGTCCCTTCTCTCTGCCAGGTAATATTAAGGTCAAATACCTGCACTAAAGATTCACATGGTTTTCAATGTATTATGTCTCCAAGATTTAATCCAAGGGTGTGACTGATGGTTGGGTTTCAGGTACTTGTGATAGGCATCGTAGGGAGGAAGCTGGGGTACTGTTTTGGGTGCCTCAAATAATACTAAAATAATTCAGATTGGACATGACATTTTATCAAGTATTTTCTCATTCTTATCTTGCTTTCTTTCCTCTCTAAATAGTATTGTGAAATATGTGATATTCATTAAAAAAATGAGGAGCGCCTGAGTGGCTCACTCAGTTAAGCATCCGACTTTGGCTCATGTCATGATCTCACAGTTTGTGGGCTCAAGCCTGCTTCAGATTCTGTGTCTCCCTCTCTCTGTTCTTCCCCCTCTCACACTGTTTGTCTCTCTCAAAAAATAAACATTAGAAAATTTTTTTAAATGAGGAAACCAAGGCTCTGAGAGGTTAAACAATTTGTGTGACCCCACATAGCTAACAAATAGCTAAGCAAAACTGGAACCTAGCTTGCTTGACTTGAAATTCCTTGTGATTTTTTGCTCTGCCACACTGTAACATAATCATTTAACTCGATTTTTTGACCACTAATTGTCCAGTGGGAGATACAGTGAGTACAGTGAGGAATGAAAACAGATATAGCCATGTCTTTTTCTTTTCTTTTCTTTTTTTTTTTTATTTCTAGGGGGGAGAGAGAGAGAGAGAGACAGCATGAGCAGGGGAGGGTCAGAGAGAGAGGGAGTCACAGACTGAAACAGGCTCCAGGCTCTGAGCTGGCAGTCAGCACAGCAGCACAGAGCCCGACGCGGGGCTCGAACCCACGAACCGCGAGATCATGACCTAAGCGAAAGTCGGACGCTTAACCGACTAAGCCACCCAGGCGCGCCCCCATGTCTTTCTTTTTCAGAAAGAGAGCAAGAAGAGGGAGGGAGAGAGAGACACACACACAGACAGACAGCATGAGCAGGGGAGGATCAGAGAGAGAGGGAAATACAGAATCCGAAGCAGGCTCCAGGCTCTGAGCTATCTGTCAGCACAGAGCCTGACGCGGGGCTTGAACCCACGAACCGTGAGCTCATGACCTGAGCCGAAGTCAGGCGTTTAACCGACTGAGCCACCCAGGCGCCCCAACATAGCCATGTCTTAACTTGAGCTTATTGTAGTCTAAGTATATAAGTATATTCTTATATAAGTATATAGAGAATATAAGTATATGGAGACATAGACAAAATATGAATAAATGAATATATTTTAAAGTAACAAGTCATGAGAAGTGCTATGAAAGAAAGCTGAAGTAAAAAATTTTGGTGGGGGAGCTTCTTTAGATAGGTGTTTTGCAGAAAATCTCAGACAAAGATCAATAAAAAGCTAGTGATGAGGCGTGGCAAGGAGAGACCAGTCCAGGTGGAGGGTGTACAAAATGCCCTGAAGCATATTTATATGGTTGCTTGCCCCACCCACCCTATGTCCTCAGGAGCCACAATCTATATACACAGATGCTTTTAGTGCTTGATGGAGTCTCATCAGAAATTATTATACTATCAATCCAACTATATATACCAGCAGCCTTACACACTGGGCTCATACTTTGCTTTAAGAAGGCCCTTAGAGACTAGGCTGACTTTTTTTTTTCTTTCTTTCATCAGTACTTCACAGAGTTTGCTGTTGAAGTTGTGCATTTCCTCCATTTTTCACAAATATTGTGTCATTTCACAAATACTGTGTCTCAAGTATGAGATGGTGGATGGGCAAACCCATCCCCATAAGTGGAGACAGTTTCACAGAGGCTGTACTAACAAGGGGCCACCAGGATGTGTCCAGGTGTAGTTTTGTGGGTGAGGAACAGATTGTGTGTGTTCTGGGTTTGCAGGAAGAGAGGATTTGGACATCTTTTGCCAATGGGGTTCTATCACACTGAGTTAGTCGAGCACATTATACTTAGCAGATACTCAGTGTCTTGATAATGTAGGAATCTTATGTTAACCTATATACCTTACTCACTGGTAGCCTTCCTTTCTAGTTATTTCTAAATCAATCATTTATTTAAACACCAGCTGTTTGTTCTTCCCTATACCTGGCCTTATGATAAGTGCAGAACTTACCATCCTAGTTCCTGCCTTTGAAGAGACCGCAATCTACAGAAAGAGACAAAGCTTAAAGACGTTTAGCAATTAAAGAAGAAAGAAAATCGAATATTCCTTCAAATGCTAGGTGTTAACATAGAGAAGCACAATATGAGTTTCGGAAAGGAGAGGACATTTCCTGTCAGATTAGACAAGGTTGAAGCATGGGAGGAATTAGATTCATGGAGAGAAAATGCAAAAGGACATCCCACAGGGGCAGCATTGCTATGCCTTGGAAGTAGTCAATTGGCCTTTTGGAGGTGGGATCCATGTCCCTACACGTGCAGACCAACTCACAGTTACAAATGGCTCAGAGAGAGGGAGAGAGATAGGCACTTGCTGTTGTGCTGATAATGCCCTAAGGCAAGGAATATGAAGTGCCCTTGCTTCCTCTATTTCACCCATCCTCTTCAGGTCCTATATTGCATTTTGATAATTTTATTTCCCCATCAAGACTACCATTAAAGTTCATTTATGCTCACATTCTCAAACACAAAGAGTGATGGTAGTGATAATGGTGTGTGTATGTGTGTGTATGTATGTTGGAGAACTGATGTGGCTGGGGTTCAAGGAGATCATTTTTTTTGCTCTGGACTTTTCCCAACTATGGCCATGAAATTTACATTTTCCCTCAAAGGTGGCCCTGGTATCAGCAGGGAGTGAAGTTGGAGTGAACATAATTTAGACTTGAGGAAGGGAAGGCAGTGTGTGGGAAGGGACAGTCACCATAAGTGAAGAAACTCTGAGCACAGCTAAGAACACTAGCTGGTAGGCTTAGAGCCAGCCACTACCACTATAGGGATGCATAAGGAGCAGGAGACATGCTCCTTGCCCTCACAAACCATCTGGTATAGTTGCAGAGACACTACACAAATGGAAATAGCCTCAGATGGCAGGATCAGCAGACATATTCCATGTAGCTCCACAGGAAATATAGGAAAGCAGATGGGGATTGGGGAAAAGGATGGCCTTTTAACCATTAAAGCTATTCAACAGTGGAAGGGCTGCTGCCTCATGGCATGCTGAGTTTCCTCCCAGTAGAGGTGTTCAAAGGTGGGATGACTCCATCTGGGATGTTGTAGTCTACATAAAGTGTAGATGGCATGACCTGCAAGCCGCCTTCTCCCTCTTATTGTCTGGGAGTTTGCAGCTTCATTCATGCCTTTTAACTGACCTTACACTTAGAAGACTATGTAAGCCACCCATGGTGACAGCAAAGGCTTCACCAGTAGGTTGGAAGGGCTTACTAGACTAAGAATTCATCTCCAGGCTCTGCAGTGGGTTCTGTGCCTGACTAGGAACAAAGATTGCTAAAGGGGCTGCTCTGGGAAAGTGGTTTCAGCTGTCTCTTTTCATAGGCAGATATCAGCCAAATGTGTGGCAAGTCCCCTCACCCTGGGAGGCACTTTTATGCCGAAAGCCTAGGGAAGCACTATAACTAAAACATTGCCCGAGGGAATCAGCTGCTGGTTTGGCTCTGCAAACCTTCCCATCCAGCTAATGAGGAAGGCCTGATGGAAAACAGCAGAGGGAAATTTAAACAAACAAACAAAAAAAATGACAAGATGTAGCTTTAACCATAGCAACCTCCCTCCCACTCCACTAAAGACTAAAGACTGGGCCCCATTACTCCTGCGAGGAAAATTAGGCTCAGAGAACTTCAGAGACCCTTCCAAGGTCTTCTAAACAGTGTTCTGGTCTCCTTCCCTGTCCCAGAGTTAGATTCTCCAGTCTTGGAAAGATGTTTCTTAATGGTCTCGGAGGACCAGGGCTCCATGGAAAGGAAAACCTACTTCTTAGCCCTTTACTAATCTGGAGTGAAATTCACAGAGCTAAACTGAGTTCCCTTAGAGAAAGAAGCTATTACTTATGTCTCAGACATGTCTCAGGGGTGTTATAAGCAGGAAGAGAAGCCAAAGAGGTCGTCTTGCTGATGTAGTTCTTGGCCAAGGTCTGGTTCTCCACCAAGTCAAAAGGAATTATTACAATGATTCATAGTCATGTAAACTGACCCGGTTTACATTTCCATTGTCAACTGAAGTCCCAGGACTCCCTTGGGGGTGAAGTGGGGAACTGGACTCCAGTACATCTCACAGCAAGGGATCCGATCTTTATCTAGAGACTACTATATGTGTAACTTAAAGGTTCAGTGTGTCTTGGCTTATCTTAGCAGCAATTCATACCTTTATGGCTCTGCCATTAGTCATACATTTGTTTTCCTTCATGCCTCACCTCTTGCGGAGAAATCTGTTCAGTATGTGGGTGTCTGTGTGATGTAGAACAG